>JAJMBD010000045.1:0-105694 GCA_030565185.1 Scheffersomyces titani
TTATATACTATTTAGTCAATAGGTTAGACTTTGATCGTAATACATGCCATTTCGTTAAAAAAAAAAAGTGCAATATTCATCATATTAACGAAATACAACTTTAAATGCTACCTTTCATGTACTTATAGTGTTACTTAACCTACTATAAATCATCTTATTGAGATTTTAAAGTACATTTCAAACCTATTTTAAGGTTTTGTCGAAGAATTATTTAATGTCGCATGTCGCTCTATCTATCCGCTACATAATTTCCAGTACAGTGCTCTGATATATTTCAGACTCGTTAGTTTTTTATATTTTTATTTGCTTTTTGGACTCAATTGCTATAGAAAAATGTCTACTCCAGCAAGTATGGAGAAGACGGGGATTGCAGTTTCAAAGAATGTTCCTACAGAAGCTCCTAAGAAAACTGCTCACGTGAAGCATTACTCACTTTTCAACATCTGGGTGATTTCCTTGACGTTGAAAGTGCTTTTAGTGATCGGATATCACTCCACAGACTTCGATGTGCACAGAAACTGGCTCGCTATAACGAGCACATTGCCGGTTTCCAAATGGTACCTTGAAGAAACCTCCCGATGGACTTTGGACTATCCACCATTCTTTGCCTACTTTGAATTTATCTTGTCACAGTTTGTGCCCAAGTTCGTTAGAGACGATGGCTGTTTAGAGATTGTAGAAGTAGGTAACTATGGTTTGTCCACTGTGTATTTCCAGCGTTTCACAGTCATTGTGAGTGAAATTGTTTTGTTTCTTGCTTTGCAATGGTACATGAATTCTTCGAAAACTCATGATTCGTCGCGAAGATCTTTTGTAGCTGCTGCCAGCCTTGCATTATCGCCAGGGATTTTGATCATAGACCATATCCATTTCCAGTACAACGGACTCTTGTATGGTTTTCTTGTATTAGCTATAGTTAGCGCCAAACTTGAAAAGTACTTGTTGTGTGGTTTCTGGTTTGCTCTTCTTCTTTGCTTCAAGCATATCTACTTATACTTGGCTCCAGCGGTCTTTATCTACCTTCTTCGTGCATACTGTTTGAATCTTGAGTTCGATTCGAAGAAGTCGGCTCTAAATAATATCTTGGGCTTAGTCAAATGGAGCAACCTCTTGAAACTTGGATCAGTAGTCATAACTGTATTCGTCGTAGCATTTGGTCCTTTCGTTTACTACAACGAAATCCCTAATGTCTTTTCTAGATTGTTTCCTTTTAGCAGAGGCTTGACTCATGCTTATTGGGCACCAAATGTTTGGGCCATCTACTCTTTTTTTGACAGGTTGTTGATCCAGGTGTATAACAGAATTCCTTTAAGTCAGTTCCCACTTCAAAAGGTATTCCAGTTCGATCCCAAGTTACTCAAGGATTCCAAATTGGTCAACTCGTCTACCAGAGGTATAGTGGGGGATATAGAATTCTTAATTCTACCTACCATCACCCCAAAATTAACATTTTTGCTTACCTTATTCTACCAAATCATGGCTTTGATTCCACTTTTCCTCCAGCCGAACTTCAGAAGATTTGTAGGAGCACTAACTTTGTGTGGATATTCGTCATTCTTGTTTGGCTGGCATGTTCATGAAAAAGCAATCTTGATTGTTATTTTCCCTATGACTTTCCTTGTAAGTCAAGATAAGAGATTGCTTGGACCTTTCAATTTACTTGTTACTTGTGGGTATGTATCATTGTTCCCATTAATTTTCACTTGCAATGAATGGTTGGTGAAAGTTGTATTCACTTTGTTATGGTATATCATTTTCCATTTCAACTTCAGAAAAGTAGTAAGATTGCCAAAGAAATTAGAAGGTCAAAGTGGAATTATTGTTGACAGAGTCATCAACTTATACATCTTAGGATTGATCCCAATGATGACAATTACTACTTTGATGGACATATTTGAACACAAATTTGAAATCTTGAAAAAACTCGAATTCTTGAAGCTTATGATTTACAGTGTCTACTGCGGAGTTGGCATCATCAGTAGTTGGAATGGCTTCAGCTGGCTATACTTTTTGGACGAAGCCATATGGGATGTTGAATTATAACTCAGTTTTGCATGCATGAATATAAAAATGTATTATAGAATAAACATGGAGCATAATAAGCATTAAAATCTTTAAATTCAAAAATTATGTTTTTTCAAATGAATAACTTGTATCCAAGGCAGCTTTTTCTCATAAAAAAACTTCTAATGATCGTCTAATAATCTTCTAATACCATTTCCCCTTAAGCTGGGTCAAACAAATTGACCTGCCAATCTCAATTAGGAATGAAGAGAGTATTTCAGCGACAGTACATGCATCAGGGGCAGTTGGGGATTCATTTTAGAACTCAGCATATTTTGATTCAACATCCTCTAGTATGATCAATTTAAAATATATTTTCGACCCCCATTCATTATCTACAATACAACCAAATCATCGGCAATGTTGTGTTTTGTTCGCATATTTATCTTAATTTCGTGAAGAGCAAAGACCTCTGGTCTCGATCAGGACTTGTAATGTCACTTCTCACCAATTTCATGCCCACCAGAACTCAATGGTACCTCTTATGTAGTCATAAATACATACATCCTTAATGCTCACTCCTTTGGTCAAATAAGAGGGTAGGACAGAGAATTGGATAGACGCTTGGGTTTTTGCTACCACTACTAAATCTCAACATAGTATTTTGCACCCACTTACAACATGTATTTTGTATAGCATTTCTCATCTTCTTTTTAGATATTTTTTCACTCTGATCCTCTTCAGTACATATTAGTAATTCAAAGATTTTATATTCCAGTTCTATATATGTATGATTCAATGAATGAAACCCCCAAAAAGAGTGTTTTATGAAATGTTACGTATGATTAAAGTCGACTTCCGAACTACATATTGTACAGTTATGTTGATTACCTAATCTCTTACCTAATCAGGGTTTTTTTACGAAATGACTTGTATTAAGGTCAAATCAAGCTACTACATAGTATATAGATCCATCTCTCCATATAGAAAGATGGAGGAAATCCGAAAATAAAAATCCTCCCGATATGACCTAACAATTAGGTTATACCCTTAAGAAGAATGAAAAAATACTTAGAAACGGTAAAGTTATACCGTTCTTCTTAATTTTTTTTTCATTTTTTTACGAAATGGCATGTATTACGATCAAAGTCTAGCCTATTGACTAAATAGTATATAAATCATCCTCTAATCCATACCGAAAGGTGGAGGAAATCCGAAGATAAAAACCTCATGGTGATATAACCTAAAAACGCAGGTGATATCCTTAGAAAACTGCATGTTAAAAATCACGTGATTTCCCTACAATATTTTGAGAAACGTTTCTTTGTTGCCTCGCTTGATTCATCCAAATGGTTGTGTGGTCTAGTTGGTTATGGCATCTGCTTAACACGCAGAACGTCCCCAGTTCGATCCTGGGCAGAATCATTTATTTTTTGCATTTTTTTAACTTTTATTATATTTTCTATTCTATTTTGCTTGAATCTGAATAATTGTTTCGGAATGAAATTTAGCACAACAAAACCTAATTCTAATTCTAATTAGATCTTTACCCAGCTTAATTTGCTCAGTTTTCTGGGATTTCGCATGAAAATATTTTTGCACCCACATGTGAAAGGGAAGAGAAATGGACGTCGAACTTCCCGTTCTGCCAATTCATGAAATTGCTCAGACTATTACCCGGGGATATAGAAACTTCCATCAGAGTAATGACTCTGTGTCATTGATGAGGTATTTTTTAATTTTGTTTGTTTTAAATGTAGAATCTCTTGAAATTAATTCATGTTTGCGCAATATTTGTTCAAAAATTGGTTGAGGAGTACGGAAAATGCAGGAAAACCCAAAGAAGTTTATTGGCACGGAGAAATATAACATCAGGTTATCCATGGAACATCTGTTCGTATCAGTAGGCGATCTGCAGTGTCAACTATAATTACATGTGGCTGAAGCAGAATGTACTCAGTGTAATTGCGCATCTAATATAATCAGTAGGGCTAAACTTTTTCGATGCATAAACGCCTCACAAGTACTCCGGTCTTCACAACCAAGCATGTGAAAGTGTCTTTCCGCCTGGAAAATACAATTGGGGCCACCGAATGTTGCAGCTATAATATTATCGTCCTACTGTAGTGATTCCGGTTTGTTCCATTCGGTGTTTGAACCACATTACAGGAATATGGTATAATTTGTCCGGTTATTGAACATAAAAATACTTAGAAGACAATCTACCATAGTAGGTTCCTGTTTAGAAGTGAAATTTACATCGGTAATTTGTGGACTGGATTAGGTGACATAGTTTGGAATTAGTCTCAAGCGAAGCGGGGGCTAATCTTTCGCATAAGAACAATGGACGCTAATTACAATGCCCGCAAGAAACAGAACGCATTTGTAAAGATTAGGGGTTTCATTTTTTTCTTGATCATATCAGTCCATTCAAATGCATTATGCAAATTCCACAATATTGGTACATACATTGTGTATCTTCTTCTATTCTTTTTACGGCAATAATAATAATATTCGCAGCTGCTGGATGTAGCTTCGTGCAGAAGTTGCCCGTCGCAGACTTCTTGAAAAACTTCCTTTGGTGGGTGGATTAATCCAGATAACAATGAAAGAATAGAAAAAAATAATCAATTCTTTGTTTATGTCACTGTCAGAACTAGAAACTTTTATAGGCTCGCTGATTTCTGGATTTATAATTTGGAATAGGGTATTCTTCGAACGCACCCCTTAACCAAGATTCCGCTACTTACATACCAACAATGAGGATTCCAAATTACAATATCATGCTAGGGTACTGGTGTACCGCAAAATGTAGTTTTCTGTAAACATATAAGGAACATCTAGTGTCTGGTAAAATTTGTAAAAACGTAGCTAACAGATATTAATATAATTTGAAATGGGGGAGAGTAAAAAGCTTCCGACATGGAGAATTCAAAAGAATTACAAGAAAATCAGAGGTGGAGCTAGGCTAATAAGAGCTGAAAATATCAAGCAGTGCCAGAAAAGCTCAAAAAAGGTAACGGAGTCTGGCTACAATGTCAAACCTTTATTTAAAAATAGGAAACCTATTAAGGTCTGTACGTCAACCGAGAAAGCATTAAAATTGCAGCTGGAGTTTCTGGTTTCAATCGAAAAACTGAAGATGTTAAATTCCCTTGTTCATTTCTCAAACTTAACTCCAAAAGCCACAATAGAAAAACCAGTTACTCCAATTTCCCCAAGAACTGAAGAACACTTCCATTTAGAAGGAGAAGATAAGTTTGGACATCCGACGTTCTCTGATTACGATACATTCTTCTATGGCGAGAATTACTTGATTGGTGAGAGTCCAATAATCTCAGATTCATTTAACTCGATACCTACACCAACTGAAATTGCTTCATTTCCAAGTCTGGAAACGTTCATTCATTACGAGGCATTTATGCCGACTGTTCATTCGGTGTCTTCTGGGTTCGAAATTGAGTTTGAGAATTTATTAACCAACTCACCCCTCAATCATTGGCAAATTAGATAGTCTACAGAAAAGTTGTTATAATGCTAAGAATTTATTTATAATACACGTAAATCGTTACCATAAGTCATATTAAGGAGTTCCAATGAACTAATTTTTGGGGTTGAAGATATAGTCTGGGAACAAAGACTCCCAATCTTCGTTGAACAAATCTGAAGTCATAAGTACTGGTGGACCCCCAAGGAAATCTAAATTTTCATCAAACAAGATATCTGTATTAGACTCGACAATTGACTGATTCTGCGAATGTACAGATTGAGGGGAGTTATTCCCTCGGGAAGAGGATCTTGTCGAGTCTTGTGATATATTACTCTGAATGCTCATGCTCAGAGCGGCAAACTGATCCAAATTACCATTCCTTACAGCGGCCGTGGGAGCTCTATTGGGTTGTGGCACAGACGGGAATATATTTGGTTGCTTAATACCCATTGAAATTAAGTCTTGTGATTGAACAGGAACAACCTTTGATGAATTTTCCAGTTTTACTTCTGTGCCAACATGGTCCAATGGGTTAGAAGCTGGTCCATGATGCATCTGAAGCGACATTGCGCGTACAGCATATGAATCTGGTCTAGAATTCGTTACAGGAATTGGCTTTACGGCTCCATTGAAATTCAGTTGATTCTTTTCTGATTTTACATTCTCACTACTTGGAACTTCATCAGATTCGTCAGTTCTGTTTTTCAACTTGACTTTGATTAAGTTATATGACTTCTCCGCCAACCTCCAAGTCTTCGACCCTCCATGCAAAACTTCCATAAAAAATTGCAACCTATCCTTCTTCTCATTAACTAACTGTTTACTGGTATTTGTTAACAAGATAACAGAAATGGACAAGATGGAACAATATACCATGAAAATCGATACTCTTCTGAATCCATGAACGCTTTGGAATTTATGGATAGCTTCATATAGATCCTCAATTGCTTCCGAACAAATTGTCAATGGAGACAAAGAACCCTTGTTATTCTTTAATTTCTTCTTCACAATACCAACAAACGGCCTATTAAGACAAAGAAGCAAAATATAGTAATAGTATCTAATAGAAGTGAAAGTTGGATTATCTGCTGTTTCCTGTAGTGTTTGTCTGTTCCATTGAACGTCAGGCGGCAAGCTATTTCTCCACTTCATGATTTGAAAATTATATTCGGATAACTTTTCCAACCGAGAAAGCAAATCTAGATCTTCATTGTTGGATTGGTCATTTTCCAAGTCTGATTTTGTAAAAATGTCGTTCAACATGTTGTCGGAGATATTGATCAAGTTAATTATTTTGTTAAGCGGATTGGAAATGTACGACTGCTCCATCTGTGGATGGTCTTTATTCTGTTTTCTAATGAGACCCTGATATGTGAATTCGTCAATCCACTCTAAATCTGGCAAATCAGTAGTTTCTGGAATAGATGCATCTGACATTTTTAATAACGATGGTCTCCCCAATAGCAAACTGATGAAATGATCGGCCACATAGCAACCCCAGTATACTCTACTCCTAATATCTACATCTAGAGGACTCAAGTCCTCTTTGGATTTAACGAACCATACCTCTGGGTTCAATTGGAAACCAAGATCAAATCCCATTCTCATTGCGCTTCCAGACAACATCCAGCCGCTAGAATTTGACCCATTACAGATATCGTAGAAAGCTAGTAAAAGGAAACTCTGCAAAGATGTAATAGATGGTCGACTCATCAGAGACAAGAGCAAGCCTTTAGCTTCGTTATAGTACAGTCTAGACTTGTGGTAGATTCTATCGATATCTGACATGCGGGAGCCAAGCGCACAGATGCTTAAGACCAAGATCTTGGAGCAGTATAAACTGGTGGGTTTAGGATCAAAGAAGTCTATAAGGAATGCCTCTCTGAATATGAACATGTTATGGTCTGGATACTGCCATGTGAAGAAGAGCTTAATACAATGGAGAACTTCTGGGTCCTTATTCAAGATTTTGATAGACGACGATAAAGCCAAGGAAGCTGAAGACATTGAAGCATCTTCCAGTCTCTTTTGACGAGAGTTTTTACGAATTAGATTATCATCATAAACACTAGTAGGGCCATAGATGGCTCTATCTTCTACGGAATCCTCGTGATGGGCCGAGGGTGATTGTCTAGTGGAGCTGGGCAGACTGGAGCTTGGCTGTTGAAGTTCTCGCGCGATCAAATCGTCAAGTTCAGTGCGGTCCAAGAGCTCCTTCTTACTTTCTAGTGAATCTAAACTTTTGAGCTTCCTGAAGAAGTCTGAAAGAGAAGCGACTTTTTTCTCCAAGCTCGAGACATAATTGGCTGGTGGTCGTTTCTTTCTCATATCATTAACTGTTCTCACACATTCAGCTCCTACTTTGAGACAGCTGGAGCATGGAAACTCGAAGTTACACTTGACTTTTCTGGTACGACATCGCTGACAACTGAGTAATTTGGGCGCTTCGCTGGAATCGTTAACAGTGCTGCTTTGATCGTTATTCTTGCTGCTATTATCATTGTTTTGAATTTGAGTTTGAGTTGGGTTTTGGTATTGATTTTGCATCTGGTTCTCGATTTTAATTTCGTTTTGGTTTTGAAGATGAAGATTATTCTGGTGCTGAACGATGCGATTTTGATTTTGATTCACAGAATCATCACCGTTTAGGGATGACTCGTCAAAGTCAGATGCTTTTCTTTTCCGAGACGACATCATGGAGAGGACCGACCAAACGGAACGGATCTACTGGTCTGGCTATAGTTGTTTGGGGTTCTTGAAGAATATGAATGTGGTTACTATTTTCAACATATTAATTTGGAGAATCCATCTTAGTGCGACATTCGTTTTGTATAGAACGATGGTGAGATCTTTAACTATGGAAAACGTTATATGAATAAATAATCTAGGAAGGGTCGAATACGAGAATAATACAAGACGACCACTGCATTACATAACGGTAGGATGAAGAAAACTTGATCTACTACTTGATTTATAGAAGTCCAGAGTAGAAAACTATAATATTTTTATGAACTTGTGTTTGATGTTGCATAAATCATTAGTGTAGATTCACTAAAGGTCGTTTTAAGGATAATACTAATAGTTAGCGGAATATGTTACAATTCTTAACAAAATGGGTTTATGTGTCAATGTGTACTAATATCACAATCAAATCAAGATATAGTATTTTCACTTTTCTCTATCATATAGAATTTCTTGCATTTCAAATGAAAGTTGGATTCTAGCATTTTACGACAAGTCTCTACGGAATAACACTGACAAATTCAATATTAAGTAAATCTTCTGGAAAGTGAATGTTTGTATCAAGATAATTGATTAAGAAAGTTAGGAACTTACTGCTGCCGTAAGAATTAGTTTACCAGGTGAAAAATTTATCGCTACTGTAGATACTTATCGAAAGTTGCTACTGCGAAGTTCGTAGCTGCGAAAGCATATCTTCGGCGATAGCTTTGCATTGATACAGTCTACAGTTAAAAGCATACTGTATCTACTTTTAGAGATAAGACCACAGTAGAATACAAAAATAGCTTTGCATCATCTTTAAAAATGAAGCTAGGTGAGTTTATTATGCGAATTAAATGGGAAATAACATTTGTGGATTCTCAAGGGTTACTTGACTTTGATCCAAAATTTTCGTTCAGGCTAGATAATACAAAATTAGATAGGAAATGCTTTACTTACTTTGCATGAGTAATCAATCAGACCAAAAAAAACATAGAACCTTGTCCATTACAGACGGAGGAGGCTCGAGCCCACACTCAAATCAAGATTGTTACGAGAAGAGCACCTATGTAGTTGCAAAAAGTCGCTGAATAAAAGTTGCGCTTGTTTGGAAAATTTTGCGCGACAAATAAGTCACTTCTGTGGAACCAATTTCGCAGCCGTAATATTTGGCGCCTGTAAATTTGCTACTATCTTGAATGAAATAATCTTCTTGTAGTCTTCATTTCATTCATCAGGAGCTGCATTTCCATAGTATCATAGTGTACATAGTAATATATAAATAGTTCTCAGAGAACGCAGCGTCAGACTACCATGACTTCGTCCAATTTCTGATTAGCTCTACTTTCATTCCTATCATCCTAATGCATATTCCTTTCGAAAAGGAAAATATTCCTAAAATTGGTTTATGGAAACAAAACTGACCTAGGTAAAACTGAAAGTTATCCTTAATTAATACCCTCAGAGCCCCCAAGCACATCTTAATTGTCAAGCCTATCCTCATACAGCAGTGTTTGCCGGCCAAGCCTCCCAAATTCACCTGAAAATTAATGCTTTGCAGACATGGAATCTTTCTACGATTAGTATTAAGTTTCAGTGATGGTTAAAACTAGTAGACTGTCACTCTTGGAGGCAGTGCCCACAGATTAATTAATTCACGGAGGAATTCTATCTTCCGGAGGAAACCAGAAATAACTAGCTGTTCTTCTGGCACTAAACTGGTTGTGTGGATAACCTTCTGTCATTCAAGTTCTGTTAGCCTCCAATGAAACTGGGCCACAAATAACACCTGGAGGTAGCTGGATACTCATAGAGGAAGAGTATTTCGAATAGGCAAGGCACGCCTCTTCATCGGATGTTCTTGAGGGATTGTTAGCCTTGGATGAGGATCCATGTTGGAAAGGAGCTGTGGCTAGGATTGACCAAAGTTTGTCTTTATTGACATTTACTTCACGCTAGTGCACTAAGGTTCTACTTGATTGTTGCAAACTGGTCTACATGTACTAGACGGAGGAATATGCTTTAGAGGTCCGACACTGCATTGCTACACTTCTTTGCTACTTATCAAGCTCTGATTGTGCTGAATATTCCTGAAGAGATATATCTACTCGATGAGATACTACCAACGAAGTCGTGAGTCTGTGTATGAAACTGAGTGTAGGATTAGATCCAGAAGTATTGTAGGGTATATAGTTTTTTTGGGGGCTCTAATCTAATTTAGATCTCCACTGCGGGAGAATCAAAGGGAAATCCTACTATTAGGGGAGAGTGAACTTGGTGGGTCCCTAAGGTCAGCCCATTGGCCGATCTTAGTCCACCCAGAATGACAGCGAAGCACGGTTCAGCCGAGATGCGTACTTGTGAAAATTCGTAGCCTAACAAAACACGTAATTCAGTGAAAAGGTAGCGCCGTTTTAGTTATATTCTCATTAAATCATTAATTACATTAGCAATTGACAATTTAATCTCTTGGACACCTGCCCAAACCCTGTATAACATAGCCCCAAGTTGCTTGCGATGTGGACATAATTCGTGTTTTCCTATAGTTAATATCCGAGTGCGAAATAGGCTCAAAAGTATCGTACTGGACTTTAAAACTCTAGTAACACCTTTCAGAGCATAGAGATTTTGTATTTCAGTCCTTTCAGATCATTAAGTTAAATGTTCATGCAACATAACTTGCTAATAGATAATATGAAAACTTGGCGGAAGTGCTGCACAGTGTTATGGTTTGAATTCATGTCCCCCGACAAACTTTCTACAAGACAATTTTGATTGCTCTATTAATTCAGTCCACAATTAATCTATCTAATTGAGTACTAAGATCTGGTAAGTGGTGTAGACTACAGCCAAGAGGCCAACGGCGATCAATGCATAGTCGGCAAAGTATAGGGCCCACTCAGAAGCGGTAAATTGTTCCTTCTTCTGCTTTAATGTCTTTAAGTGGATCATTGGCGGATAAATATACACCAAGGGTATGCACGCAAAACAACCATTGAAAGAAACAAACTTGTCAATGTTATTTGCATTCAAAAATGCAATTGTACAGATTCCTGCAACGGAAAGGGCTCTGAACAAATTCTTCAGCCACTTAACTTGAGGGTTGTACTTACCTGATTGATGGTAAAGTCTTCCTTCTTCGTCCTTACCACTTCTCTTGGACGAGTTACGGTTGAAGATCAAAGACTCACCAATTTTAATGGCAGGGAACAACTGCAAAGGAGCAGTCAAGAACACAGCCAAAGAGTAAAGAACCAAAATCAATTGGACTGCCAAGTTTCCTTGAGGCAAGTTCAAAATAATGATAGATTTGACGTCTTCACCAAACGAAGTGTAACCGATGGTTCCTACACCTACAAATAGGATGGTGATGAAAAGCATACTGATCGAGAGAACCATTGGAAACTTCTCTGGTTGAGCCATAGAAGCTTCTATAGGCAAAATCAACCCAATTCCTTCAAACGAAGTTACAGCCACACCAATCAACATCGACCAACTGTTCGGATTGAACTGATGGATGTTAGGACCAATTCCATTATTCAAGAGGTTGAGTCCAGAAAAATAGAAAATGATGAACAAGCCAATCATGATGAAAAGCGAAGATATTAACGACACAAGCGACAATTTGGCCAAGTTTCTGATCAAAACCAACGGAATCAAGAAAATACACTGAACAGCTACAATATTCGCAGTCGTCAAGAATTCTGGAGTTGTTGGCAAGATATGACTTACGAAAGATAACATGTTCTCAGCGGTGAAGAGGATATAGGTAGCAACGAAACCGATCTGCGAAATGATAATGGAGACAAGAATACACATCTTCAACGGTCTACCATATGTCTTGTAGCCCAATTCTCCAAACGATGCCAAGTTCAATACCTTCTTAGATTTGATCAATACAATGTAACAGAAATACGTCAACAAACCAAAACCACTCAATGCAAAAATAGAGAAGGTCAAACCTCCATTGTAGAATGCTCTTGGTAAGAAAAGAACTCCCGAACCTACCAACGACTTGAAGACCAAGAAGAAAGTCTTCAAGATAGAAGCAGTACCCTTCTGCTGGACTCTAGACTTAAGTTTAGGAATTGCAAGCTGTTTTGGAAGCGACGGGTGGGTATACGAATGATTACGGCGCTCTGTGGTCAATAATGAGGACTCTTCGTCAAACACGTCTTCGTAATTTGCGCTCTCGGAATCGTCAGTTTCGTCACCTTCGTCATCAGTGAAGTCTTCACCAGCGAAATGGCCGTATATACTGAGGAACTCTACAAAGTTCTTAGTCAAGAAGTTAGGAGGTTCCTCGTTGTTACGGATGCTACGGTTAATCAAGAATTCTCGTCTGAATCCACCAGGAACGTTTATGTCACTGGCAGTAGACTCTCTTCTAGTTTCAGTTAAATAGGTTGAGAAAGACGAACTCCTCGTTCTACGTTTGGGGTTCTCTATTGAAATGCCACCTGGATGCGTATCATCAGCCTTGTTCTCGATCTGGTGGTAGAAATGTCTGGCTATATCGCCTCCTTGCAACTTCAACGCATCTTCCTGATTAACCAAATGCTTACTCACAGTCTTGTAGTCTAAGTCTTTGGATCCAAGGTTGTTCATGTTCAGAATCTGGTCGTGGTAGCTCATACTGTTGCTCTCACGTCTGAGATTCGAATGTGAATTGCTCGAATGAAGCGAAATCGTCGGCGTAGGCAGTCTTATAGGCGGCGAATGTTGAAAAGGTGAGTTCGACAACGAACTGTTCGTATTCTGTCTGAACGAAGACATGGTATTGCTGACTCAAATATATGAAGCTATTTCCGTCTATCCAGAGATATCAATGTCTTCGTGATGATACCTTAATGATTAGGTTTACGACCTACTATGCGTAAATCTTTCTCAGTATTCAAATCTGTATAAATCCGTATAAATATATATCAAATTTGTATTGTAAAACTGGAATCTTTCTTCTTGACTGAAAAAACTGGATCGAATTCAAATATTGAAGATGCCTTCTCGGGAAAAAGTCTAGACTTGAACTTGAGATCTCACGAAAATGTCTAAAAGATCGACAAAGGACTCGATAAAAAGCTGACTAAAACGATGAATATGGCTGGACTAACACAACTCCACAGACGTATAAGGCTTCAGTTTGTGCGCCTAATAAAACTGTGGACATTAGAGTATTAATTCTATAGAAGTATTACATAAGAAAGTTGGCATGCTTTTATTAGCAATTCATATCCGGCATACAACACCCATCACTAAAAGTACAGAGCCATATGTCCAGGCGGAGAGAAAATTTAGAGAAGTTTAAAGCGGGCGGGTTACAACGTGATTGCGGTCACGAGACTCATTAAGTGCGCATTTCAACTGCTCATATATTCTAGAACTAGGGAGAGAGATTGGGTGAGAATCACGGCGTTTGGTGGTGTCGAGGTCCCTTTTGATGCTACTGTTTTGGGGATGTTAATGATGGAGAACCCGTCGTTGTAGATAACGAGGTGTGAGAAGTAAAGTACCAAACCTCTAGAACATTTGCTGATGTCAGCAAGTGACACCTCCCCGCGCAAAGTTCTTGCAGTTTGGGGTAACAAGAGCGCGAATATCTCCCCTCATAGATCTGCAATGGTACTCTCCTTAGAGGTGCAGCATGCGTTTTTCACTGGCGGCTATATTCATCTCAATTCATTTCATTTAATATCTTGTATTTGCGAACAATGCATGTCTCCCGTATTCTTTCAGTGTTGCCTCTTGGCCCTTTTGCGGATATAAAAAAGCATCTTGGTATTGCCCAGTTTTTTCCATTTAATAGCATTACGATACCTGAAGTAGTTAAAATCTGATTCGGGTTTGCATACAGGCATACTATGCATGGAACATTTTTTTGTGTCAATTAAAGTTTGATGTCGCATTTTTTGTCCGAAGATTTTCCGCGACGCCTAGAAGCAGAATTGGTGAATCTATCACTAACAAAGAGATAGAGAAGAAACCTTTTACAATATTGACGCTGCTTAGATATCGTACGAATGACACTCACGAAGAGTATAGAATGCAGCATCTACTACTTCTAGAGTGTTTATGCATTTGATCGTATTTATTTCACATCGAAGTTGACAGCAAATTTAGACAGCGAACTACTACGATTCATTCCAACAGAGTTGCAGTTACGTAAAGACAATCTAAATTTATCCCAAACAGCTGTTCGAATTATCGTAAAGGAGTGTTGGGCGGAAGTGAGCATTGGAATGTAAGAGTATCAATTCAAAAGGCAACGATAACGAAATAATTTATGAGATGAGACGATGATGAAAAGCAAGATGACCTCATATGCAACCATCTGAACCATTTTGTTGATTGCAATTATGCTTTTATATCACCTCGAGCTTATAGGCCGCAGCATACTTATCAGACATTTTTTTATTGACACCTCGTCTAGGCTAATGTGCAAAAAATACCAGAAAAAATGACCGCGTCAGCACGAACCTCGGCACAATGTCGAATAGTTTTTCCATGTTTACAGTTTCAAAAGAAGGCATCTCCACACTTGAATTTAACCCACAGCCTATTGAGTTCTTAAAATAGAGTACTGGAGTTGAATGCTGATTCTCATTAGACGAGTTACTAGATTCTTCAGAAATGAAATGGTTGACCTCAGTCCCAGCATTTAGATCTACTTGTAGGGACGTCATAGTTTTTGATTGATTTTCGCCGCCTTCGCCATTACAAATGTCCGAGTCGAACTGAACTCATCCCGTCAATAACCGGGCTTACTATCCCTGTCGCTGATCAGATGTCAAGCACACATTGCAGTACACTTAAGTAAATGCACAGTTTCATCCTTGCAGATGCGATGGAGGATTGGTTATCATTGGTGCTAGTGGATACGATCGTAGTGATGACCCTGGTGCAGTATCGGAAATATGAATTGGCTACTTTTCCTAGTCTAGCATATTGACAGATCCAGATGCAATTATCGGTACAATGGAGTGAAGAGCTTGAGAATGGGACGATGTATTGGCCCGAGAATGGACGTAACAGATTCACGGTAGAATGACATACAGAATTGAAGAGAGCGCAAGAGCTAGCTGAGTTGAATTAGTGAAAAATTTACTCAATAACAGGAATGAGCTAATGCGGAGTACATTGTAGGAGTAGTTTTCGTATTTATTGACAATGGTATAGTAAGCTTATGTACGTAGCTCAATGAGACAATCAAAGATCGACAAAAACCTTACTAAGTAGTCAAATAGATTACACACGAGCTTAGACGGCACGGCTGATGACCATCTGGAGGTAAATTCATACTTTATCAGCTGCATCGACGAAGATGACCGCAATACGCTTGCGCAGACAATCGCTGCTCCGTTCCATGTGATGTAAGGGCCACAGAAGCAAGCATTAACTAGAGATTGGCAACTACGTGGAGATGCACGAGCAAATCCATAACCAAAATGGCACCACCTTCTGGCCTATAACCTTCACTCGCATGAGCGCTACAATGTTTCCAAAGCCAGGAAATGAGGAGCGCATCAGAGACAGGAGATAGTGCTGGATTGTGACATGTTCCGCAGGAGACACTGCCATAAACATCTGACGGTGAATCCCATGAAAATTTCACCATATTATAGCGATATTATGGCATCAGGCATATTAGCAAAGGAGAAGTATGCAGTTCTCGGCAGTAATCCCGACACACCGCTCCAGTTTAGGCAATGGCTCCCAGGGCGGCAAAATCAGCTTCAACATGGAGAAAAGGAAGTAAACCCTGACGAGTAGAGCGTGTGAGTCTGCTGGATTGAGTCACCGAGGCTGTAATGGAAGAGTTGCCAGATACACCTGCTTTGTCAGGGAGGGTTTACCGAAATGGATATGTTCGACGGTGAAGTTATGGAGAGCTATCCGGAGAGTCAGCAGCAGGTGGGATTACCAATGAATTGGGAATCCCTTCCTTGGCTGCTACGACTTACTGGAAAGGAGAAGTCTACAAGGAAGAATAGGCTGCAACACTCAGATCGAGACAGTAAGGCTAAGTGCCTGACATCGGCACATGAGCAGACATAGACTGTTGTCACAGGCAGAAAAGCCATTGATGGAATGCGATCACAAGCAAGTCGCCAGCGGTAGAAAATGTAACTACGCCCAGCAAGTAATCTGGCCTGGAACCAGCTGTGAAAATGTCTGTCCCAGTTATAGTTGACAAGTGACATTTGCTAAAGACGAGCATATGAACTCCAATTGGAGCTTATACGAGGTTAAAAGAAAGAAGTTTCCGTACATAATCACTACGGATGCCTAATCGGGCAAGGTGTCCTGTCCCGACACTTTTTTGTTTCCTGTGAAATTGCAGATTACGACTCCGCAGTGTTGGATGGTGTACGAACGGAAGCTATCCGCAACTAAAAAATAAACTCCAGAATTCTACATTTCCACATTGTCCGTGCTTTTCCTTGGTATTATTTTTTATGCAGCCGTCGCTTTCTCCATCCTGGTCTGGATATACTGCAAACTTGGATATATAAAGAAATGGAGTTTCGCCATTTCCAATCCTGTTTTCTGAAAACCATTCACAACAAGGCATTTCATTTCTCACAGCGTCTTTTACTTTTACCCACTCCTCATCATTGCTACAGCTGGTCTCTAGTAACAACATCGTCTCCACACACATAATGATATACGCTCTTGACGATTTGGCCGTAGCCACCACTACAGCTTCTGACTTGCACCAACATAATGAAAACGTCGACTACTTGGAATACGCCCCGGCTTCCGCTTGCGACCACTACTTACAAGACAACAGCAACTTGTCGAACTATTTGAAGTTTGCCCGCAACTCTGTCTCCACCACCGAATCTGCATACGTCACCAAAGAAAGAATTGCCAATACCTGCTGGAGAAGAATCTACAAAAACCTCCACAGCTTGGGAGAAATCAGCCCATACCACATCAACTGGGATAAGAACAGCGACATCACATGGTTGTACGGTCCAAAGTTCGACCGCAGCTTTGCCGACACCATCAGTAACACTAACCAAGAATACGCCTTAACTGAAGACAACTTGAACATGAAGATGAACTGTGAAGAGGAAGACGATGGCTACTATTCATCGACTAGCGAATCTTCTGAAGTATCTTCGATCTCATTCAACGACTTGGAAGAGCAAAACGACGATGTGTCTCTGGTAGACTCTGGCTATATGGGCGACTACCAATGCACGTCTTCTCTTCCTAGCGAGTTGAGTTTGAGAAAGAACTCTGTGGCATCCACGGCCTCGTCTAGCACCTATTACGATGAAGACTGCGACTACATGAGCTTGAAGTCCATCTTGAAGAAGGACGTCGAAGCTTACTACAAGAGCATGAAATTGATGAAGAGAAGAAAGAGCAAGAAGGTTTCTTTCAACTTCATAGTCAACACCAGAGAAATCATAAACGGCATCTCGTTTGACTACGACTTTCTCGATCAAGGATGCTTGTAAGCAGCAACTAAAAGACTTTACACTGCCAATAGACGATTCACGTACAACACTATGCATTTGAAAAGGGATTCTGGCTTTAATCCCAACCAGCATATCATCATGTCATTACTACATTCAATTCATTAATACTATTATAGCATTCATTTCTAGGTTAATAAAAGTTTTGGTTTAAACACCAACCTGCTGTAGATTACATAGCAATAGAAATTTGCAAGCCTTGTGCTTGGCTTTAGGAAATTGGCTATTGGCGCTTGGCTGTTGGAGCACTTGGCGATAATGCTTAGTATTACTTGGTGAGATCAAGTCTAGAACTTGACTGTTTCTTGAGTCACAGCTCGATGCTGTATGTAGCAGTTTGTCTGGCATGCTCGTCACATGGTATGGCCCATCGGAGGCATATGATACTCTGGATCGCCTCTGTTTGGACTGCCATGGGTGGATAAGATGCGCTGGCATGTGCAAACGGAGAGGTGGCGTATAGAATTAGTGAGACTTAGTGAGCGTTTAGTGGACCCGAGCTAAGCTGTCGCTATTTTTAACGGGAGCGTGCGAGCGCTCGCTAGTGCGCCGGTGTTCTCTGGGCTCGCTATTTTCGCGCGGACGGCATTCTATTTGCTCACGGTTTCCCGCTATTTGCTCACTGCCGAATTATTTTCCCGCTACATTCTTCGACGATTGCAATCCCGTATCTCCCTGCGCGCGCTGGCTGGCTCTACCTGCGCCAGAAACATACGGCGGTAAACCGGCGGGGAATCGTCTGTTGGGCCGCGTTCTCCACCACCTAACAGTTGGTGGAATCGGGATTCACCTTTGGCTAGCAACATCCAGCTGGCTGTGCTACCTCTTGTCCGAGCATTAGGTTCAATTGAACTTGCTGGCCATGAGGCGGAGGGGTTAGGAACTTTGCTATGGGAAGAAACGGAACGGGCCCGTCTATTTCTCTCCTGGGCATACATTATAAGGTGTGCTAATGTCAGATTCAGGCGAGACGCCACAGAGAACCTCTGTACCGAGAGAATGCACTTTTCCAGAAAGGAACAACTTACGGCTTGCCGGATGCCTCCATGTGACTTGAAGGAAAGGACCAGGTCCACGGAGTGGTGTCTCAGAAGAGTAGTCGTCTCGCTAAGGAAGCTCGGTGCAAGTACCGCTTTGGGATTAGAGTCAACAGCTCCACCAAGCATCTCCACAATCTGCTCCATTGTCCGTACGTTATTTACTTTGCTGATAAGCCTGTCCCAAAGCAGGACTGTTGACTCCGTGTATATTTTGTAGCTTCTGGAAACTCCTCCCAGAGCGGCCCCCTATTGTGAAACCATTGTAAGCATGGATGGACTTTCTAGACAGAACAGGATTTAGAGGCGACACTCACGCAGTACAATCAGCGCTTCAGAGACGTGAAACAACGACAACACCAATTCCGAGTTTTTTCCGTACATTCTCTATCGGGCGAGATTGGGATACGAACTGCCACGGTCACAGCTGAGAGCTGGAGCCATCGCATCTCAATCGTACAATAACTAAACTTGCATTTTTAGACCAGCGATAACAGCACCAAACCCCGGGGCATTTGAAATTCGCAGCTGTCCCGTTTGGGCCAATGGCCGATTCTTAGCGCCGGCCCAACACCGCTGCGTTTGACAGCCAGACACCCAACAGCAGTGTGGTATCGGCCAACACGACCACACCGCCGGAGCGACGCAAGGGCATGGAGAGAAAGAGGAAGTGGCTCCCTAAACGTATTTGGGTCCATTCTTTGATTCCCAATTCGTAATCTGAGGGTGGGCGCCTAATTGCGAAAGTCTTTTTTTCTTGCAGGACAGATACGAGCGCTACCACCTATTTTCCCAAAGCGGCAAGGTTTCCACGGCAATTGTGCCAATCTAGCAGCACCATCTGGAACCCAGAAAACAGGAGCGACTGGGTACAAAGCAAAAGTGGCACGAGGACGGTGACGAAAAACCTCCTTAACGGTAACAGGCCATTGGCGCTGACAAAGCTGAAAAATATCCGCGTTAGAACGGGCCAGTTAGCACAAAACACGGCAATCCTGGGGGACAGACTCCTAATTCTATTATTACACTGCATTCCGCCTAAAGTCGAACTAAAGCCAGAGCCAATAATATTCAAGAGCCAATCTTCTCTGGCTGCCAGCCCATCAACCGATTCCATCCAGTTTCGTTACTAGCGTCGTCTGCTCTTGCCGTGTCCGCGGCCTTTGCGCCATCGCAAATTTTTCATCGCAGCCATCTGGTGAATTTCTTGCTGCCTCCAAACGATACGGCCCTGCTGTTACGGAGAGGTTAAATGGTGAAGCCTGGTAGCGCCTGCACGGGTGATAGTGAATCGCCTTTGGTAGTGTCTTTAGTATCTCTAGCCCCAAATTAGACATAGCTCCGGCTAGCTGCAGGAATCCAGTGGATCTTGGGTTTAGTCACCTTTTAGATAAAGTTGCCGTTTTGGGCCGTTTTTGTCGGACACTTTCAGTTTTTCAGTTTTGCAGTTTGGCTTCGTTTCTTGTTTTCTTCATCCGGTGTCTGCATGATTCAAAATTCCATGCTACGTACAATGAAGCTTATTCTTGTGTTCCATTGCAAATGGTGCATGTACCATTCGCTGGAAAGATGGGGGAGGATCGCGTTTCTGTTGGAGGAAGATCCTCCACTCACAGCTATGGAAAAACTAACCTTCACTACGGCGCGCCTCCACACCGATAATCCCTGCCACTACGACAAACCTCTGCCCCCACGAATGAGTGCTTATCTGCTTACATCTAAAGACAGTCCTTGTTACAAATGCCGTACTTGCTCTCCAGTTTCGAATATTCACTCCCCCCTGTCATTTCCTATAGCAGCAGCCAAGGGGCCGGTAGAGGACAGCATATCAAAATGAACGGAGGGCAATCATTTCAGGATCATCACTTATCAGGGCATTATCACAGTCTTGCCTGGATATTTTCCATTACATTTCCCTTTTTGTCCACCGTCATGACAAGTCCATACTCTGGGGAAATGTACCTTACGGGGAAAGCTGAATAGGGAAGAAAATCTATGGACACTATCGGGCTTTGTGTCCAAAAGAAATTACGCCAGGGTTACAAGTTGTTGGCTCACTAGACCTATTGTTCCTCCATGGTTTCGATGTAACATTCTTATGTTAGCCAGTTTTCCAGAGGGTTCTGACTACGCCTGCAAAATTTGAGTTTGCCAGCAAACTACTCTGGAATCCAAGCGTTTCTATATCTACGTGTTCAGCGGTGGGTCAGATGTTTCAAAAGATATTTTCCAATGCTCAGATTTCCATACCATTTTGGTTTGCAACACCTGATTGTGGAGAACTCTCAATTTCACCTCTTGTTTGTATGGTGCCCCCAGTTTCTATAATCAGGGATGCTCGCCAATTCGTGCAAATTTCAGTTGGCCACCCATTCGGAGTCAAGGACAATGGAGTCTTACACAGTCATTCAATGATCAGCCTTATGGAACATTTCCAGAGATATTTTATTGGAGGTGCGATGGGCCGAATTGTGGGGAAACGAGCATACGTTGCAGATCATGTGACTAGATGAATGTTGCTGGACATTCAAAATGTCGTGTAATGTCGTTGCCGTAAGACATTGATCCTTCCAGAATTGTAGTTTATCCATGTGATTGTGACTCGTGATATCTGGCACATGATTTATATTCTTTTTGGTAATTTCAAGTAGCAGCCAGTATCTCAGAATTTCGGCTAAATTGTTTCGTTTTCTTTTGTTTTCCAAGCTAATTGACCGCATTCACAGCAATATTAGCAATACATAAATGTCACGTACAGAAGTGCCTACTGTAGAACTGCTCAGCGAAAAAGTGGCTCATTTGGCCACACTAGTTGAGAAGCAGTCTAAACTCATAGCCCAATCTGGCAAACAGCTACTTGAATTCCAAGTAAAAGATGTCAGAACAAGAATGAAAGAGTTTGATTCGTCTAAAACCACATCTGGATCCAATGTTGATCTTTCAGATTATGCGACGAACGAAGATATTGTTCAATTGGTTGGAGAATTGCAGACTCAATTGGATTTGTTAGAGGAAAGAACAATCAGAAGATCCATCAATGGCCGCTTGAGTAAAGAAGGGGACAAAGTGGCTCCGCTTACCAGTAAAGACGGCGAGCTTCCAGTAGATCCAAAGCTACCAGTGACATTTACAGAATTCAAAAATTTGGATAAAACCAATATCGTAAAATTGGCTCTTTTCTATGAGCTCGTTATCGCCGAACAGCCGCCTACTCAAGAAGTGGAAGATGCCCTCAAAAATGGTGACGAGTCCAAGATCGATGAAACAAGAGAAGCCCTCTTTGGTGAAAACACAGCCAATATTGACGAACTTTTGAATACATTCACAGAAACGCAGATAGACGATATTTACGATGATTTGGCTCGTTACTTCGGCCTTACTCATAGAAGAAATCCCGACAACTGGTAGAAATAGAAGTATCTTGTTGTACATTATTAATATTTTATGGAACTACAGCGACAACTGGTACTAAAGTAGTGTATTTACATAATTGTAATACTACTTGTAGATATCTATAGATCTCAATCAACTCTGCCATACTATTAGTACATTGCGGCATGGCTGCATACTATAATTTGTATCGTTGTCGTCCTGCATATACACTCGTTGACGTGTTTGTTGAAAAACTCAAAGTTATTGAAAATCCATAAACGACTATCTATTCTCTCTCTGTAGTATAAGAATGGCTGAAGAGACAGGAGAGCCTCCGGTCACGGAACAGATAAGAATCTCGGTATTTACGCCGTTGATATATGTGGCGATTTTGTTGGGGATCTTCGTCATATTTTCTATACGTTACAGAAGAAACAGATTGAACAAGTTAGTTAACATTGAGCCAATCTTTCCCGACAACCAGCCAGCCAAGATATACGAGTCATTGAAGCAGCTGGCGGCCGATCCCAATGTAGCAAAAGAAAACAAGCCTCATGACAAAGTCTTGAAGGCTGCTTTATTGAGAAGAGGAGCTGAAGCAATTAGAAGATCCATGAAGTTGAAAGAAAACGAGCCTATTTTTAACAAGTTGTATGAGGATGGATTGATTGGTGATGACGTTTATAAGCAATTTCAAATTCAGGCCAAATTGCAAGAGATAGAATTGAAGGAAATCGTACAGGAGTGTGAGACTTACAAGAAGGGCTGGGTCCAGACTTTCTTCCCTACCGTCCAAGAGATATGTTTCAATGAAGCATTGAGAAGAAGACTTCAAGCTATTGACTCCAGATCAGAAGAGTATGCTAAATTGTGGGAATGTTTGGTGGAGCAGTCTGAAAAGTCAGTCATTAAACCATCTTCCAAGACTGTGACGAAGGAAGTAGTAAAGGAAGAAAAGAAAGAAGAAGTAAAGAAGGCAGAAAAAGAAGACGCAAAGGAAGAAAAAAAGGAAGTTGAAGAAGAAGAGGGTGAAGATGATGACGAAGGAGAAGCCGAAGAAGAAGAGCAGATTCAGGAAAAGAGTTCAGCCAAGAAGTCAAAGAAGAAGAAGGGCGGAAAGGGCAAGAAGAAGTGAAAGTCATTCATAGAATAGTAAAGTTTACATACATGAAGATATGGTAATGTTTGGTCAAGTTGAAAATCAACACAGCCAGTCTGTCCATTTTCGGACGTAGTTTATACTTCTTACTAATTGCTTCTGTTACGTAAGCGGAACATAATAATCATAAACAGTAGAGCCAATTCACGAGTAGATGAGAGTTTTTCAGCATAAGATAAAAAAGAATACAAGTGTCGAAATGTTAGACGTATGTCTATGTATGCTTTATGTGTGTTCCAGGATTAGTACCAGACTATTATAGTTTCAAGGCACTCGGTCGCAGGAACACGGCATGGAGCGAATTTCTTGAGACGTGTCGTGATAGGAGTACAAGGCTATAGACAGAACAACATTGAGTAGGACAGAGAGTTCAATAGCGAAGAGACTTATGTATTTGTCGGTAGAAAGAAGAGAAGTAAAGAATATACTTTGGGACGAATTTGACAACTCTATTCACAAATATAATAATGATTAAACACGGCATGTATAATTTATTGAAGTCCAGAGAATATTAACAAGAATAAGAGAAGAAACGCCATCCTGGGAAAAAACAAAAGACTGGCAATTCGATCCACAGTCTGTTTGTTTACACTTGAGTTGCAGCCATATAGGACGTAGTTAGTATATATAGGCGACAATCCTCATTCATGATACTTCGGCTCCTATATTCTGCTACGCTTATACAAATTTTACTTCACAACATCATTGTAGCAGACTCTGTCATTTTTCAGCCATTCTCATACATCTGCCAGCTTACCCGTATACTCTCTCTGCCGATACAATCCAACTTGCGATTGTCCATACAATCAGTCAAAACTTCAGTAGTTTTCAACTTCCTGCACATCACCAGTCGTGCAAAGCCGTTGTTGATAGAATATTGTGATTTTACTTCCACTTTCACCGCACTGATTCTCGATTGTCACTTCATACGAATTCTGTTCTCAGTTTGATCCCATACTGAACTACTGAATATTTGATTCTCACTACTGAATTTTCGCCAATTCTACGTGCGTCGCACTGAACTATTTACTGCGTCGTTTTATTACGAATATTTATTCCATTTCCAAACAATTTCATATATCCAATTTTCAGTTCTTTTAACTACAATTAATACTCTCCATTTGCAAGCCAATTGACAATGTTGCCCAGAGCACAGCCAAACCCGGCTCGGCCCCAGCAACGGCCACCACAGCCGATATCTCAGCAGGGTCAGTATCCAGTGAGAACAATGCTCAATCCAGTTGTCCCGAGAAGCAACCTCAACTCGAGCCAGAACACACAAAATAGTCAGAATTATCAACAGAGTAATCAGCAAAACCAACAAACCCAACCACGTCGTCCTCTGGCGCAGAATCTAGACGCCCAGCGTCAACGCCGACTTGTGGCGGATAAACTTATCCACGATTGCTATTCCAAAATGCTCGTACTGAAGGATGGCCGCAAATTCCCAGAGACGTCGTACCAGACTCATATACACATAGCTGAGTTTTCATCGTATCCTTCTCTGCCACCACCATCAAATCTTCCCCCAAATAAAATTGGCACGGTGAAGAATCGTATTCTCGCCATATGTGTCAAGTATTCGGGGAGAGTACTCCTTCAGAAGGGAAAGTATAATGAAGCAAAGAACGTCTACCAGATCGGGAGAACTTGGGATATGGACGAATTGAAGACAATCCGTCGTACTTCAGAAACCAGCTTCATTCTTACACTTAACAAGGACTATTTCTGGCAAACAGACGAAGGTGTAGAGCGTTTGTGGAAATTCACGCGGGCTTTGACCACTTACTATGGAGGTTTTATGGGAAGGTATCCGGAATTACACGGGTTTACACTTCAGGACTTCAAACTTCCTCCAACTGCTACGAAAAAGCAGTTGGCCGGAAGTCCTGCGAAACCTCTCGAATCTTCCAGCAGTGATATTGTACTTAATGATTCGCTTCCAGATTCGTCAAGAACTGGACAACAAAACAAGAATGCCTCTATCCCCCCTCCACCTCCTCAGCACCAACAGGACTTATCACCTGACTTCTACAAGGATTTTGACTTTACTTCCAATGGAAAGTTACCATCCAAGCCAATGATGGTGATGCAGGTGGATAGACCTTCGTTTTCGTCGCAGTCTTCGCTTCCAATTTCAGATAAAAGACAATCTTCAGAAAACGTCAACTCTCCATCAAGCAATTATAACAAAACACCAATAAGTAACGTGAACAAGTTTTACGCTGCAAACGAGGATTCGAATAAATCGACCCCGGACACTTCTAGATACTCTAACAATTCAGGTAATCATCCCTACCAACAGAGATCACCTCTCAATAACATGAGTACCACAAGCGATATCGTCACCAATGATTCGCACAGCTTTGTGTTCGAGCCTAAGGAGCAGTATTCTCCAGACAAATTGCATGAGTATGCCAAACAGGCAAGAGAAACTTCGCCATTAAGAAACTTCAAACCCATTCCGGAACATGAAACCGTAGACCACCGTAATTTCTCAGAGCCTCTCGAGACTGTAGCAGCTCTAGGAATCCAGCTCCAAGATCATTTGGAAGCTGCAAAAAGTGCTGAAAACTCGAAAACTGAAACCGAAATCATTCAAAATTTCGCTGAACGCATACCTGAGCATCATGGGATCGCTTCCTCGGCAAAATCTCCAGATTTTGGAATTGAAGAAATAACCGATGAAAGCGACAGTGAAAATGTCAGAGGTGTTTCAAAGAAGGATCCTATTGAGACGGAAGCAATTGATAAGGGTCTTGGAGTTTCTGAACTATCCCAGCCTAATGGAGAATATCACACAAGCACAATTAACTCATCAATCCAAGAGATAGAAAACATGCTTGACTCTCATCTTAGTAAGAGTAAGGAAGACACCAGTCGCTTTGTAGATGAATCAGCCAACTCAGACCAGATAGATCCAGAACTTTCTACAAGGAATATCACTCAATCACTGATTGACGATACCTTAGAATCTAACCAAAAGTACTCCTTCGATGAAGGAACAATGTATACGCATGATACTCTCCAGTCGGAGCCTGGACTCAATATCATCAAGAAAGACGACGAGAAGTTGGAGAAAGATCCCGAAGTTGAGGAGTTGTTTGATGATTTGAAGTGGTCTATCACGGACGATAGTAATTCACTTATCAAGAAGTTAACCAGAGAACTTAACAATGTAAAGCAGCAGAATGTCAGAGAGTTAATTGGTTTGAACTTTGGTAGCAGCAGCGTCTCCAAAGATGTGGGTACATCCATCAGTGAAGTGGAGAACTTGAGCCATATTTTCAAAAAGATGGAGATTGACTTCAAGTTCTTATCGCTGGAAGTAGACACTATTGAAAACAATTCCCAGGGTCTTCAAGTAAAGTCGATCAATAAGAAGTTGTTATATAACGATTTGAGAGGTATTTTGTCAAAAGTGAGTGTGAACAGTGATGATTTGAGAATTATTGAAGGATTTTCCGAGTTCGACCGGTTGAACAAGTTGGAGAACTTGGAATTAGCTTTGCTTGATTTATTCAATGCTCTAAGTACCATCAAACACGATCCTATAGAAGACGATTTTGATTTGAGTTCCATGAGAGCATTGAAGCAATTTGATGCTACATACGAAAAAGTAACTTCCAGTTTTATCAAGAATTTCATTAATTTTGCAAAGTCTCGATTCAAAATGTTGATTGAACAAGCATCATCTGACTTGAATAGATTCAAACCCCATCTCCTTCTCCGTGAATTGAACAACATGTTGATATATACTGGTATTACTTACTTTGTGAAAGAATGTGGAACCTTAGAATTCCAGGAATTGAACCAATTCTTCAACTCTTTGATTAACAATTTCTTAGAGAGTCTCATCAAGAACAAATTGAAGCATATCAACAACAGCAACAACTCGAGCAGTACAGCTTCGAATGGGTTATCACAAGCCTTGGATGAGAATCATTTGAGAAAGTCAAGAACAATGAGATTGTCGAGAAAGAGATTCGGATTAAATATGGATGAATCTGATGATCAGAAACAACAGACTCATCTTGAAAATGTGAGAAAGTATTCCAAGACTTCTAATGAGATCGAAGACCCCAAAGCTGTTGTAGCTATCATTGATGAATCCAAGGATCTTATTTCCATCGTCCAGTTTTTTGTAGGAACATTTTTCCACTATGACAGAGACACATTTGATTACGACGAATTCATAAAGGTCCATCCTTACAATGAACGTAGAAGAATGATCGACGATTTTCCATCGTTGAACGTTGATACTTTGAATGACAACAAGAACTATAGCACCAATGAATTGATTGGTAATATGACTACTATTTTCGGTAACTTCATTAATATCTTTATGAAGAGGATAAATCCAGTCGAATTGAACATTCCATTAATATTGATCTATCTAGAAACCGTCTCCAATAGCACTCAATCAACCAACCAGGAGTTCCTTTTGTTTAACTTCTTGAAGAAGTCAATCGAAAAGTACAGGAATACCTGGACCAAATTTATTGAAGGACAAATCGAACTTTTGAACAATTCTCTTGTTGTAGCCAAATGTGGAGTGTTACCATCGGTGAAAAACGTGAATCAATTATTGTTGATCACAGAATCTTCGTTGGAAAATAACCGTGAAATCAGGAGCACTTCAGTGAGAGGATTGGTTGATAAGTCATACAAGCAAATCACGGAGGCGTTGATTCATTTGTTCATGAGAGATGATCCATTGTTGAAAAACAATGATTTGGACGATAAAGAAAGAGAATACAGAAATGTAAGCATTATTCAAAACATATACTATATTTTGGAGCAGTTAGACTCCGTCAATAGCGGCACCTCGTCTACAAGAGATATGAACGCTAGATTAGAAACAGTGTTCAAAAAAGTCGAAGACACTTATTTCCAGAAGTTATTGACGAAGAATATTGGCAAATTGATCGAGTTTGTCAACAACTACGAAGCTCTCGATAAGTTGAACAGGCCCAAGAAGTACAATAAAAAATACGTGAAGTCTCTTTTGGCCAGCTACACTCAAAAGGAAGTAAGTTTGAAGGTACACGAAATCTATAAAAAGTTGGAAAAGCATTACGTTACAGGCAGCGATATGTTTGAAAAGGATCTTGTTGACAAGCTCTGGGAAGACATGGAGAACTCTACAGTTAACTATTTCACCAGATT
The DNA here is from genome assembly GCA_030565185.1 of Scheffersomyces titani. NCBI lineage: Eukaryota > Fungi > Ascomycota > Pichiomycetes > Serinales > Debaryomycetaceae > Scheffersomyces > Scheffersomyces titani. Next base: position 28,438 of record JAJMBD010000045.1, read on the forward strand.
GAACAAGATCTTGAGGAATGATTTTGACAGAGATATCGAGTACAACATCGCTAGACAAGAGATTCATTCCATCTTTAAGTCTATACATTAGCATATGTAATATAGGAGTAAACTTCGAGAATCACAACAGAACGGCCAAGTACCATAGTAAACTTAATGTATCCTCGGCTTCTTCATTATTTGAGACAAGATTACAAATAAAACCCAAGCAATGGCTGGTGATAGCTTCGAAGATCGGCGATAACATAGTCTGGCGGACGCACGGGTCTATTAAGTCATTAGAAGGCAATTGTTACTCCACCACCATACAGCTGGGCATTACTATGGCTTGCGATTTTGCTTTCTTTGAAGCAAAAAAGAACTTTTTGGTCCATATTTATCTACAACTTGTTGTGTATTGAAGAGGTGTATACTCAATTGCCTTATATCTGTAGTAGCTACATTATCGCTGTATCCTCATACTGCTAAACAATAATAATTTACTATTTAGTACCACAAATGTGTGGCTGTAGAGATTTCCTAATCAGCCATCTATATCAATGCATAACTCAATTCTGTGACAATCTCAATTCATACATCTGTAGTGATTAGTAAGCTCAGATCGACAGATATTTACTCATTATCTGGGGGGTTTAAGGTTTGGAGTGAATTGGGTAATGGTTTCCGTGTAGCCACACTTATTGCGAATCGCTATCAACTATGGCTGCGAAAAGATCTATTTAACGAGAATAATTCCCAGCAAAATATGTCTCATGAACTACAGAAACAATCTATCTTACTGAAAGAGTTAAACATTAAAAATGGCTCCTTCTGTTCAAGTCCAGCAAGTGGACTATTCCGCCGAATCAATCACTGAGAGTGTTAAGAAAATCGCTTTGGGAGTTGGAAGAACTGGTGATGGAGCTTCCAACTTCAAGGGGGGATTTGCTGATTCTTTCGTAGAAAATCTTCCAGAGCCTACCAGAAAGAGATTCGAGAAGTATGGAATCGACATTTCTCGTGGATACCCTGAGAGACCTCCTACCGAAGAGATTCCTATTTTCATTGATGATGCTACAGCCATCAGAAACGAGCCGTGGGATTTCGTTGACAGAGGTTCGAAGGCCGACCCAGAGAAGAAGGCATTATTAGGAGCTGCTAAGGAAGTCAAACATTTGACTAAACATATTGGTACCGAAATTGTAGGTTTGCAATTGAGCGAACTTACCGAGCAACAGAGAGATGAATTAGCCCTTTTGATTGCTGAGAGAGTTGTGGTCTTCTTCAGAGATCAGGATTTATCCCCACAGAAGCAGTTTGAATTGGGTGAATACTTTGGCAAGGTTGAAATCCACCCTCAACAGGTTCACGTTCCAGGTATTCGTGGTATTACCGTTATCTGGCCAGAACTCTTCAAGAGACTTGGGCCAATCACTTTCAAGAAGACTTTGAACCGCTTGACCTCAAGATGGCACACTGATTTGGTTCATGAATTGCAACCTCCAGGAATCACCCATTTACACAATGACACCATCCCTGAAGTTGGGGGAGACACTGTTTGGGCTTCTGGTTATGCCGCTTACGACAAGCTTTCCCCGGCCTTGCAAGAATTCCTTGACGGAAAGAAGGCTGTGTACTTCTCCGCCAACAAGTATGTTGATCGCGAGAACCCTTTGAAGGGTACTGTACACATCGAAAGAGAACACCCAATCATCAGAACTCATCCGGTTACTGGTTGGAAGTCATTGTATGTCAACCGTGCTATGACCAGCAGAATTGTAGGTTTAGAGCCAGGCGAATCAAAGGTTATCTTAGAGTATTTATACGATGTCTTCGAGAAGAACTTGGATATTCAGGTGAGATTCAATTGGAAGCCAACCCAACCAGGATTGGGTACTTCTGCTCTTTGGGACAACAGGATCAGTCAACATTTTGCAGTTCTTGATTACGAGGGCCAGGAACCAAGACATGGAACTAGAGTCAGTTCATTGGCCGAGGTACCTTACTTTGATGCGAACTCTAAGTCTCAGAGAGAAGCCTTGGGATTATCTTTAGATTAGTTTAAAGAATCTTACGATGTTAAAAGAGATTAGTCAATATACAGATATGAATAGTATCTACAATAAAATACCCAGTAATCTCAGTAATCTCAGTAGAATTTGACTTGTCACTCCTGAAAGCTTAGTCAGGTAGACTTCAACTATTAAAGATCCTCGTGGGCGAGTGAAATACGTAATTTTGCAACCAATAAAATCTGTTTACGGAACGACTTCGGAGATCCTCCCATAGTGCCGTAGTCTATGTGAACGTACTACGGTTCAAAGCTTAGCGTGTTTGGAAGAGTAAGTCTGCGATCAACTTTTCCGTCCAAATTCCAATCGACGGCGTTTTGTGCCTGTTAGGAAACCGTTCCATCCGCAGAAATCTAAATAATATGCAGCAGTGCACGGAGAAACTGTGCAAAACCAGACAACTAATAAATCTTCCCCACAAAAAATAATGGCTCTAGGCTGGCACAACTTGTACTCAATCCATAGACACCCAAAGAAGAAGTCATGCCAGACCGTCGTTGATATTATCAGACACTAATTTAGCGGAATTGAATTTCGCCTCACCAACTAAAAAGTAAGTAGATCCCCCACTCAACGGAGTTGTAGTTCTCAAAGAGGCTATTGTCCCATGATTTCCTGAAATACGATGTCGTAATTGCCATGTAGATAATTTGCAACTGCTATCAATCAAATCTTTTCTCTTGTCGTATACTATCATTATTCACTTATTATTATAGACCGTATGCATTTTCAAATGATACCTAATCACGGACATGTGTACCATGTGTACGGAAACGAAGATACTGTTATATCGCTAACAATTGTGATAATTGTACTTGACAAGATTAGTAATTATCCCACGGTTTAACTAGAAATCGTAGCCGAACACTCTAATTACTCTCAGATTCTGGTCACATTTCGATTCTAGCACCTAGTAGTATGCACCACGGCCAAAGTAGTCTTTAGGCTTTTCCTGGGCATCATCATTTACAAGGACCAGTGGCTGGTATGGCTTGATATCCGAAACAGGGATCTTGTTACCCAAGGGCCATTTGGTGTCCTTGCTGATATCTTGCCAATTTACTATAGTGTCAAATTTGAGGGTGTTGTTCTCTTTCTCAAGTTTCAAGTTCAAATGTATCAATTGATCAAAAAGATATGAAATGTCGTTGAGAACTACTCCAGATTTGTCATTAAAAAGGGATTTATTGATATTCAAGGTTGATATTGAATCGAGCTTGTTCAATAGATGCTCATTTTTCTTGGTGACTATCTTGGCCATGAGCTTGTCAGTGACTTTCTTATTACTTGTGTCGATTTTCTTACTTTGCAAGTTGAGCAAACTAAAATGTACTAAACCAATGGCACTACCTAACTTGTCTTTTTGATAATTTTCAACAGCCAAGAATAGACCGGCATATGCACTAGCGTATTTTTCCATAAGGTCTAGATAGTCTAACCAATTGTTGTAGTTTAAGCCAATATCCGGATTCGATTCTAGTTCCACCAAAAGACTCTTCAGATTTTTGATTTCACTTAGAACGAATATAGCTACTTTAGATAAGGTTCCATTGTTACTCATCGCGAATGAGCCAGTTTCTTTCAAGGAATTTCGATTGACCCATGAAGATTTACAAAGAATAGATAACTGGAAATTGATCTCACTGATCTTATGAATGAGAGTAAAGTTGGCTCCATTGAAACATGAGCGACCTATGTGGTTCACTTGAATACCAAATAGAGTGTATGATATAGATTTCTTGTAGAAATTGACCACCTGTTTCCATTTTTCATTGATCTGTGGACTTGTACTACTGTTAGACTCATCATCTATAATCTCGTTTGTCAATTCAGATCCGATTTTGATGTATACAAAGGCTATGGCTACCAATAAAACTTGTATTTCGTTATCTAGAGTCCATTGAGTGGTGGATTTCTTTTCAGTAGATGGCATTGCTTTGAATACTTTGTTGAACTTATTGATTTTCTCGATCTTGTGACCGATGTGGGACTTGTCTGTGTTTAGTTCAACGTTAGACCAGGGGATTTCCGAGGTTTCCACAACAATTGTTCTGGAAGCATAACTTACTATGCGGACCAAGTCCGATGAACCTATGTCGTTGCATATATAGCTGAAGATTTCCTCAAGATAGCGATCCAAATTGTCGGCAAAACGGATAGAATCATGGTAACTTGCTAAAGATGGAACGGCTAAAGCAGAACGGGCTGCTAGTAAAGAAGGATTGAGTCTAGAAGCTGATTTGAACGCTGTAGGTAACGGAGGAGTATTTGGGAGAACTATCATAGCAATTGATTTGATAGAATGAAAACTATAAAAAAAGCATATGTTTCATTTATGAAAAGATACATGCTCAATTGCAATAAATTATTAATACGATACTTGAATTATGCCCCAGAAATTTCAGACAAAAACGCGCACCAATCTATTTTTTCCTTGCCTTTCTACGAGAACTTCTAAACCAAAGCCTTTTTCTAGAAGCAAAAAACAAATAGCAAAGAATATAAGAATAAATAAGACCGTTGAAACTTGCAATATTGGCAAATTTTACTACGAATATACACACTTATATTGTACAAGTTCTTATTCCATTCTTTTTTTCATAATGGCCCCTCCGCCCAATCTCTACAAGTATGGGATAGTAATAGACTCGGGCTCTTCAGGCTCCAGAATCCAAGTCTACCGTTGGGAAGATCCCAACAAGACCCAAATAAAACACAAGAAAAACAAGTCACATTTAATGTCACCACCGAAGATCGAACGGGACAAGGCTTGGTCCATGAAGATTAATCCGGGTATCTCATCGTATGGGAAACTGAAAAATTTCAAGAAGATCTGGCCAGATCACTATGCAAAGTTAATGAAATTTGCTGAAGGTATTATTCCCGAACAAAGTATCCAAGATACACCTGTTTACGTGTTATCAACCGCAGGGATGCGGCTTTTGCCGGAAAAGGTACAGAAGCAGGTCTTAAAGGAAACCTGTTCCAGTCTTAAAAAAAACACCAAGTTCTTGGTAGACGATTGCAAAGACGCTGTTCAGATAATAGATGGAGAAACCGAAGGTGTTTACGGCTGGTTGGCTCTTAATTATCTTATGGGCCAATTCGATAGTTACGATACTTCTAAGCAATCGCACGAATCAATAGGCTTTATGGATATGGGAGGAGCTTCGACTCAGATTGCATTTGTGCCGTCCTCTGCCGCCGAGATTGATGCACACAACAATGACTTGTCCAAAGTGACGTTACGTAATGTAGATGGAACCACCCAGGAGTGGAAAGTATTTGTGGAAACCTGGTTAGGGTTTGGAGCCAATGAAGCCAGACGAAGATACTTGAACCAGTTGATAACGGTTTCTACTATTGATTCATACGAAGTTCCAGATTATTTAGACGATGCTTGTTTGCCCAAAGGTGCGGAAGTAGTGCACACCTACAAGGAAAGAGAGTACAAGTTTAAGGGCGTAGGAAACTACGAGACGTGTTCTAAGTCGATTTATCCTTTACTCTTGAAGAACAAGCCTTGCAAGGAAGACCCTTGTTTGTTTAACGGAATCCATGGACCCCGTTTGAACTTCGAGAAGGACAGGTTCGTTGGAGTTTCAGAGTACTGGTACACTGCCAATGATATATTCCAAAGTGGAGGTGAATACAATTTCCATGGTTTCAACGAGAAGGTTCGTAGCTACTGTGAAAGCGACTGGAACACCATCTTGAAGAACTCCAAAATGGGCCAGTACTCCAAATTGGATCCCAACAAATTCTTGAAAGATGCCTGTTTCAAGGCCAATTGGGTGATGAACGTTTTGCACGAGGGCTTTGATCTTCCTAGATTAGCTGTAGATGTAGAGGACAAGGGGGAAACTGTCGAAATGAAGGAATCTGACAAGGTACATGTTCCATTCAAATCGGCTGATTCTGTCAATGGCGACGAGTTGTCATGGACATTAGGTAAGATATTACAGGTAGCTTCTTCTCAAATTAATGCAGCTGAGAAAGAGAGCCATGAGATTGGTGTTTATCCCAGTGAGATTTCGGGAAAACAATTTGTGCCTGGCGGAAGTAAGCTTCCTGGTATCAATTTCGAAAACGATAGCGATGACGAAGACGAAAAGTTGCACAGTGCATTCTCAATTGTAATTGTCCTCTTGCTTTTATTCCTTGTCTATCATTTTGGCCGGTCTCATTTTGCCAAATGGGGCTACAAATTGAGAAAACTCAACATTCCCATTCCAATCAAGAGGGCATTCAACTCCGCCACATCTAAAGTACCCATTATCAACAAGTTCATTTATGCTCATCGGGGTTATGGCGACTTTGAGAGTCAGAATGAAATCAATATGAGTTTGGAAGAAGGGGGAATGTCCAGAATGGGTTCTAATGATAGAATAGCTTCCGTACTTCGAACTAGGTCAGCAATCAACTTGGGTGAGGATGTTGGCAGTGAAGTACCTCCGTCGATCAGTCCACCACTCAAAGGAAACAAGAGTTTTAACAATTTCATGAACAAGCCGTTTGTGGTCCCCATTAGGAACCCTCAGCAACTATACCAACATGGTGATAATGCGAGTAGAGACTCGTTGCATCGAATCCCCAGTAGCAGTTCGCTCGGTAGGGGAAAAGGCAATACTTAAACTTATGAATTCTCAGAAAAAAGATAGATTCGCAGCCAATTCTATGGCCCCATTTATAGACGTTATCATTTCTTTGTAACCATAGCTAATAAAAAAGTGATTATACTCTACTAAAAATCAAGCTGCTATTATCTACAACTATGAAGCCATCTCTATTATTTTTGGTCATCGCTGCCTATCTGCACATGACAAGCGCCCATCCCATACCTGATACTAAGCTGTTTGAAGTTCAGATCACAGCTAAAGATATAAAAGACGCTGGAGTATACGTAATCAACAAGCTGTCCGAAGTCAAGAATAACGTAAAGACCATTGTCAAGCAAAAGCTTATTGATCGTCTCCTTTCAAAAGAGCTCGAAAACTATAATCCAGAAAAGGCTCAATCAAATGAAGAAGATAAGCAACTCGCTTCAGTGGAATTGAACACACCACCAAAACCTGGTATTGTCTCTAGAGTTATCAATGGAGAGAAAGATACAGAAATTTCAGATAGAAACTGTTTTAACGGAGATTGTGAAACTGAAGAAGTACCAGAACCTGAACCTGAGACTGAACATGTTGGTTACCAGAAGCCATCTACAATAAAGAACTATACTAAAGATTTAGGAGCTCACGGGTACTACAAAATGTAATACAGTTTCAATCATATCAACGCTTGATATATAACGCCATTATTACTCTCCCAATGTTTTTAACATTTTCCACGTCTATTCTAGTAGTTTTTGCCATAGTCAAATTAAATGAAATTAAACGATGTAAGAATTTTGGCTTTTTAGTTGTAGAAATTGGAACAATTCCACACCTTCTTTAAATCGAAATAAATGTGGAAACCCGAGCTATCTGATGAAATCTATACAAGAACATAAGAAAGTTATTACTTACTCATTATTGGCTCGCTTCCCACTATATAGATAACCCGTAGTTAAACTTCATATAAATGCTCATAGTTATGCACCATTCTATCTCATCGGCTTGTGTGCAGACCGTCAGAAAATTTAGTCGTTCTGTAATTTTTTCACTTTCTACACTTAACCAGAAACAATCTTCTATAAGAAAGTAGCCACTTTCAAACAGCAATCCAGTATGAGAGTGAAGAAGCCAACATCCAAAAGAGTTTCGACTCGTATGAGAGAAGGGATCAAGAAGAAGGCTGCTGCTCAACAGAGAAAGAACAGAAAGAATTCCAAAAAGGACATTACCTGGAAATCTAGAAATAAGAAGGATCCAGGTATTCCAGCCTCTTTCCCTTACAAGGACAAGATTATCAGTGAATTGGAAGAAAACAGAAGAGTGGAAAAGGAAAAGAGAGACGCTTTGAAATTACAGAGACAGCAGGAAAGAGAAGCTGCACTTGGCAGAGGAGAAATTGTGGAAGATGATGAGATGGACCATGACGAAGATGAAGGAGAAGGAGGATTGGCTGCACTTTTGGAGTCTGCTCAAAGCGCTGCTAAGGCTTACGATGGAAATGAAGACTTTGACAACGATGACGACATGGATGAAGACGACGATGAAGAATTCGAAATTGAAATCGAAGAAGACGTGGACGATGAAGACAACACTGAAGTGGAGAAGTCTCTTAAGGCTTTCGACAAGATCTTTAAAACTGTTGTAGAAGCTTCGGATGTTGTACTTTACGTATTAGATGCCAGAGATCCAGAAGCTACCAGATCCAGGAAGGTTGAACAGGCAGTTTTGCAGAATCCAGGTAAGAGATTGATTCTTGTATTGAATAAAGTTGATTTGATTCCAACTGAAGCATTGAACCAGTGGTTAAACTTCCTCAAGTCTTCCTTTCCAACAGTTCCAATCAAGGCATCTCCAGGAGGTTCCAATTCTACATCGTTCAACAAAAATTTGACATCTACGATGACATCCAACTCTCTTTTGCACGCTTTGAAAAGCTATGCTGCCAAGTCTAACTTGAAAAGATCCATAGTTGTAGGTGTAATTGGATATCCTAATGTTGGTAAGTCTTCTATTATTAATGCATTGACCAACAGACATGGTAACAACTCCAAGGCATGTCCTGTCGGTAATCAGGCAGGTGTAACTACCTCTATGAGACAAGTCAAAATCGACAACAAGTTGAAGATCTTGGATTCTCCTGGTATAGTTTTCCCAGACGAAGTATCAAGCTCCAAGAAGCTATCCAAGAGTCAGAAAGAAGCCAAGTTAGCATTGTTATCTGCCATTCCACCCAAACAAATAATAGATCCAGTTCCAGCCATTCAGATGCTTCTCAAGAAGTTTTCTAAAGATAGCGAGATGGCTGAAGGCTTGAAAAATTATTACCAGTTGCCAGCATTACCCTCTGCTGATTTGAACGAGTTCACCAAGCAGTTTTTAATTCACGTGGCTAGATCCAGAGGAAGATTAGGTAAGGGTGGTATTCCTAATTTGGAGTCTGCTGGTATGGCAGTTCTTAACGACTGGAGAGATGGTAGAATCATTGGTTGGACTTTGCCAAAGTCTTCCAAGAGTGCCAGTGATGCTGCTAATATTGACGGTCCAAAGAGTTCGTTAAGAGGAGAAAAGGAACCTCCCAAGGTTGAACAAACTACTGTTGTTGCCGAATGGGCCAAAGAATTTGACCTTGATGGTTTGTTGGGTGACAATTTCGGCTTACTAAACTAAAAGCATATCGATAGAAGCTTTGTATATTAGATATTCTAAAATAAATTGCATTAAACCTGAAAATATCAGAACAAAAACTTGATTAGATATCAAACCAAGTACATCTTCGATTATTCATCAGCCTTTAGAATAATACCTTAACTTTACAATATTACTCTGGTTTACTTCCTAGATAGAGCGATGTAGAAGTCCTCGTTTTGGTGAACAACCCATGTGCGAACCAAAATAGCCAAATTCTCCGTCAATGGAATTTTTGGTTCCCAATCAAAGGTCTTCTTAGCATGTTCATTACTGCAGCACACATTGGTGTCGAACAGTTCAAGGAATGCATTTTCTTCGAATGTTGGGTGGCCAGTGAAATTGATCTTTCCTTTGAAACCTAATTCCTTAGCACCGGCTACAATAAGAGATGGTACATTGACAGTTTCACTAATAACATCAAAAATTGGAGACTCGCTCTTAGCAGAATTGGCAGAATCAAACTTTTCAACAGCGAGGAAGATTAATTGGGCCAAGTCCTCGTTGTGGATAAATCCACCGCTCAATTCTTCTCTGAGAGGAATGTTAACAGTAGAATCACCTGCTAACATAGAACCAAAAATTTGACCAAACATCGCACCCCAAATTTCAGCTCTGCCTCCAAACAAGATACCGGGTCTGAGGATGATGCTTGGAATGGTATCTTTCAAAGCAATGATCTTCTCTTCCAATTCAACTCTGTACTTGACTAAAGTTCCAACTTTGTCAAGAACAGGCTCGTCTTTTTCAGTGACTTTTTCAGAAGAGTCACCATGAACCCAAATACCACTTATGTAAATGAAGTTAACCTTGAAATTCTTTTGTGTGACTATAAATTGCAACTTCTCAAGGATTTCTCCAGTAGAAGTTGGAGTTCCCGATAAATCAATAACGTTGTGGATATCGTGGGAGACAATTTCGTCAAGATAATCTGGCTCTTCACGATTTCCAATAATTGGAATCAACTCATCCTTGGCTAAGCCAACAGCTTTGGCCTCGGATCTGGCAAGTCCATAGACCAAGTAGTTGTTACGACGAAGGGTCAAGGCAGCCTGATGACCAATGTATCCAGTTGCACCGATTAATAAAACCTTGTTTTGGGTAGGCATAGTAGAATTTGTAGTTGATTAGTTGTTTAAGTTTTGCGTGATTAATCAATTTACCAGGCAAGAAGAAGCAAATGGAGTTGCCTTTATATTGTGAGAACTGCAATCACTTTTCAACAATGAGCTTATTTTATCAGCATTACCTGAAGAGTAGAACAGATTTTGTGCCACGAAGAAAGCGTAATTAATGGCACCCATTTGAATGACGGAGATTAAGGAAACCGGTGTTTATCTGTATTGGGCTAAATGCCGGTGCACTTTGCCCAATGCAGACTATCACCGTTCTCCGTAATTCCCAACGAACCAATACTGATAATGGTTCCTACTAACGTTCCGATAAGTTTAGGGCCGTCACTGCCAAGATTTTCTTTGCTTAGAACTTTGGACCTTGAAGTCGATATCACCAGAGCTGAAGATATCTTTAATGAAATATGACAAAAGTTACTAATGGTGATTCACGGGAGTTATATGGACAATAGAAATTACGAAGGTGTAGGATAATGCTAACGGGGATGAACTGGTTGTTGTTCTTTGTAGATGCCATTCTCTATAGCTGTGGTGAAGCTGGGTACAGTTTTGAGGTTATTGGCTATATTCAAGTTCTGCAAGACAAATTCGTCATGAGTATTGAGTAATTGTTCTAGAGCAGGTGTCAACCGTTTGATAGACTGACTAAGCAACTTGTATGGGTCAGAGGAGTTGGTAGATGGCATGTAGTCTTGTGTGATTTGTGGTATTGGCTGGACAATGTGGTTTTAGTGAGTGCCTTTCTGGTTCCAGTGTAGCGATTAATCGTCCATGTAATAAATTTTGTATTTTCTGAAAATCCGCGCTACTATGGCTACTAATTATGAGAAAAAGGAAGCGCGTTAGTAATGCGCGCTAAGTTTCATTTTTCATTACTTCTTATTTACTACTGCAACGATTATGTATTTTGGAACAGTACAGTGTGGCTAACAGTACTTACTTCACTTTCGAATTTTCTTCTAAAGTTCACTCTCTAATTTATAGAACTGATTTCAATCAACTGTCGTACTAGTCAACTTTCTTCATTTAGGCACCAGCTGTTTGTGATAGAAGATTCAGTCATCACAATTCATCACCTCCTTCGCTTGTCTAAGATATGCCTACTGACAGTGACGATGACGTCTTTGACGATGACGTCTTTGACGAAGACGACGACGAGTTCATCGAATTGCTCCAAGACTCTACAAATAAGGCGAGCAATTTGACTAACGATTCAGGCAATCCTCATGTAATCGCTAGTCGTCATCTTATTGAAGAGATTCCTATGCCCAAACGAATATTTGGTTCGAATCATCACAAAATCGATTACAGCCAATTGGATAAATATGTCTATCCTTCAAATTTCGAAGTTCGTGATTATCAATTCAACATTGTACAAAGAGCTTTTTACCATAATCTTCTCGTGGCTCTTCCGACTGGGTTGGGTAAGACTTTTATTGCATCCACGGTGATGTTAAACTTTCTCCGGTGGTTTCCGGAATCGAAGATGGTATTTGTAGCACCCACAAAGCCTTTGGTAGCACAGCAAATCAAAGCTTGTTGTTCTATCACAGGCATACCCAGCTCTAAAGTGGCCATACTTCTAGATAAGTCTAGGAAAAATAGAGGCGAAATCTGGGAAGAAAAGCAGGTATTTTTCACAACCCCGCAAGTCGTTGAAAACGATCTAGCCTCAGGTTTAGTCGATCCCAAGTCAATAGTACTTCTTGTTATCGATGAAGCTCACCGTGCCAAAGGGAACTATGCTTACAATAATATCGTTAAGTTTATGGACAGATTCACTAACTCATATAGAATTTTAGCACTTACTGCCACACCAGCTTCAAATGTAGATGGAGTTCAAGAAATCATTGACAATTTGAACATTTCTAAGGTAGAGGTACGTACTGAAGAAAGTTTTGATATCATCAAGTATATGAAGAGGAAACGCATTATTCGACGAAACATCTACCAATCGGATGAGATCAAGGAATGTATCGGATTACTATGTACTGCGATTGCTCCTGTATTAAAACTTGCAAATGGCAAAGGAATCCTAGAAATCACAGACCCTATGAGGCTCAACTTCTTCCAATGTATGGATGCTTCACGTAAAATCGTAGCCAATCCCACAATTCCTGAAGGCACTAAATGGTCAAATTTTTTTACATTGCAATTGTTGGGGGTGGTTGGGCAATCCTTCAGAAGACTAAATGTGTATGGACTTTGTTCTTTCTACAGTTACTTTAATGAAAAGTATACCGAGTTTATGGCTAAGCACAGCAACAAGAAATCGTCAAACAAGTTAAATGCTAATTTCTATTTCAGTGAATCGATTAATCAATTGATGAGTAGAGTAAGGACGATGATGGACGATCCTGGAGTGTTCAGTCATCCCAAAATAGAGGTCATGATGGAAGAGCTAAATGAATTCTTTACTATTAACAATACGAATGATTCCAAAGTCATTATCTTTACAGAATTCAGAGAATCTGCACTTGAGATTGTTCAGTCTATTGAGAATGTAGGGAAGAATTTGAAGCCACACATATTTATAGGACAAGCCAAAGAAAAGGATAAGTTTGATGAATCTAACTTTGGTAAAAAAGGTAAAGGTAAGAAAGCTGGCAAGAAACTGCTAGACGACTCAAAGTCGAGTTCTGAAAATGCCCAAATTAACGGGATGAATCAAAAGCTCCAGAAAGAAATCATTAAAAATTTTAAAAGAGGAACGTACAATATACTAGTGGCAACTTCTATTGGAGAGGAAGGATTAGATATCGGAGAAGTTGATCTAATTATCTGCTATGACTCTACTAGTTCACCTATTAAGAATGTCCAAAGAATGGGGAGAACTGGACGTAAGCGTGATGGTAAGGTAGTTCTCCTTTTTTCAAGTAACGAAGAGTCCAAATTTGACAAAGCTATGAGTGGTTATGATTATATCCAGCAACATATTATGAAGGGACAGCTAATAGATTTGAAAGAGCAGAATCGAATGATTCCCGAGGGCTATGAACCAAATGTTGAAATGACATTTATAAAAATTCCTGAAGAAAACCACGAGCTACAGGCGGAAGAAGATGAAGATGAAATCATCAGAATTGCTACGCAGTATATGATTCGAGGTAAACTGAAAAAGAAGAAAACAACAGCGAACAAAAAAGACAAGACAAAAGAGAATCGACCCAAGAGGTTCTTTATGCCTGATGATGTAGAGGCAGGTTTCAGAAGTGTAAGCAGTATGGTAAGGGCAATTGGGTCTTCTAAATCCTTGCAAGAAGAAAAGAATGAAGAAAGAGAAAGGGATTTGCTAGACAGAATATTAGATTCAGATAGCGACGAAGAAATTCCACTTAGTTCAATTTCTAAAAGATGCGAAGCAAAAAATTACATTCAAGCAACCACAAATGTTGAACAAGAATTTGAAAAGGGTAACCATTCTAGTTGTAACATCACAGAGCAAGTACCTACACAAGACCATTTGACGAATGAAGAAAAGGGCATTAGTCCTATCTTCAGTCTTTGCAGAAACCTTCCTACTCCTCCTGAATATTCTCCTCCAAAAAGAAAACTGGATTTTTTAGAAGTGCCCATTATTGTCAAAAAAAACAAGAAAAGCAGGAAAAGTTTGGGAACTCGGAAATCCTTGCGTCCTTCTAGCATTATAGACCAATTAAAGAAACAGAATAGCAAGATTATTCGCTTTGGATCAGTAAATGAAACTATTTGTCTCGACGAAGATGAAATTCTACTTCCAAATTATACACTCACGGACTTCAATGAAACTGCCGAAGCCAGAAGTGCCAATTTATTGGACGCAATACTACAGCAGAACATTACAGATGAAGTAGTAGTAGTTCAAGAAGAAAAAGAAAAAGAAAAGGAAAAAGAAGAAAAACAAAACACACAAGATGGAGAGGGCAAAGAAAGAGAAATACAAAATGATGTAGAAAACGATGATAGTGAGATTTTCGATGATGGATTGGATGAACAGCTAGCAATGATACACGATGTCAATACAACAAAATCTTTTGTGTCAAAAACAGATTTTGAAGACGAAGTATTCATGATTGACTTCGAAGAAAAAGATGGATTTTTGAATATTGATCAGATTATGGAACTTCACACCTCCTACTTCACAGCCATAGATCCTTTGGATAAAGTGAGATTTTATGACCCTTCCGCGAGCGTTCGTATTGACGACAACTGTCAAGAATACGCCTTTTGTGGAAAAATTGGACATAGCAAACGGCTGCAAGTTCTAATTGGAGTTCAGAATAGAGCCCATGAATTAGCTGCAAAATCTCAGCAAAGCATTAGTGCTTTACCGAGCGAATTTGAAACATTTCAGCTCTATCTCGACTCAGACTTTATAGCATTACAATGACAAGGAGAAATATTGTCCAATGAACACTTATTTATACATAATATCAAAACCAAAATACCGGAACTCTGCAGCTGGTAAATGGTTTGGTAGCGCTCAATTGAATGTTACCCGGACACAAACATCGCCAGTATTTAAACAACGAGACTTCCATCAAAATGGTCCGACCATTTTCCTTTCATGGCCTTGTTCTCCATCTTTATGCAGGGGCATTACGTGTATCAGTGAGGATTCGTCCGAGATCATGTTTTTGCTGGTTGAAAACTATAACCTGACAGCTTCTTAGTGGTCTAGTCTTGTGCTATGAATACTAAGGGAATTTTTGGAGAATCATTCATAGAAAAATGTAAAATTAATACCTGTCCATGTAAAACAGTAGGCACTTCCTTGAAGGTCTTTTAGTTTTATGGGTTTGGTGATTTGCAAGTACGCGTTTAATATTGCTACGTCAACGACTCAGTGAGTTCATTTGCATTGAAGTAGCGATCTTATCTGACTGTTTGTAATGCCTCGTGCCTCGCTCTGTCCCATCTGTATGTGAAGGGATATTGAGCTGGATACATCTTGAAGCTAAATCATAGATTATAACTAAGTTTGTAAGGGGCTACAGAGATTGGTGAAAACCAGGAGGATTTTCTTTGAGTGCGATTACACCAAGGCGAGAGCTGGATGGTGGAATTGTAATTACAAATCCTGACAATGTATAAGGAAGATGTATATTTTTAAATTATTACTGTTCGATAAATTAGTGGAAATGTGAAACTTCTATTGTTTGTATGAACATTGATTAATCTTCGTATTCTCTATCTATTCTGTCCATATTCGTCTGTAAGATTGTTTTCATTTTGCTTAAGTGCTTTTCTTGTATGAGATGAGAGTTGTCGCAGTAGGAAAAAAATTCAGGTCTTCAACGCAAAGTGCAAAACTAATATTGAACTACTTAAGCAACTTTTTATTATTTCAATCTGTAACCACTTCTCTATATATTGTAACTTCTACATCATTCACAAATGTTCAAGAAGTTCACTAAGGAAGACGTCCATTCTCGTTCCAACATAAAGTCTTCAGCCCAGAGAGGCTTGAAGACCAAGTTTGTTGATCAGTTCGAAGACTTGGAATCTGTCATAGATAACATCATACCGAAGAAGTCGCAGGCAATTTTGATCAAATGTGAAGACAAAATTCAATTGTATTCAGTCGAAAACGAAGTAATTTTGTTCCAGCACTTCGACGACTTGATCCCTACTCTCAAGATTGTTCACAAATATCCACAGTGTTTTCCAAGAGTCCAAGTAGACCGTGGAGCAATCAAGTTTGTATTATCTGGAGCCAATATCATGTGTCCCGGTTTGACCAGTGCTGGTGCCAAATTGCCTGAAGAGAATCTTGAAGTCGATACGATAGTAACCATCTATGCTGAAGGTAAAGAAAACGCTTTGGCTGTAGGTAAGTTGGTCATGAGTACTGATGAAATCAAATCCAAAAACAAAGGTATTGGCATTGAACTATTACATTACTTGGGTGACGGCTTATGGACCCTTGCTGAGTAATTAGATTGCCCAAAGTCAAATTCATAAAGCCAAAACTCTATATAACTAGCAATGGTAATATATGTACAGTCTTCAGTTTTATGCTATGGTTCTATACTGATGTAGATAGTCTGGTTATCGTGAAAACCAAAGTTATCAAGGATGGAAATGTCGTCTTCGATGTCCACCTTGACCTTCAATGTTGAATCTTCGTCAAATTCGTTAACATAATAGTGAAGTCGCAATTTCAAAACTGAGGCATTATTCAAATGCTTTGATATCAACCCCTTCAATCGTAACACAGTAAACGTATTTAGGAAATATCTCTTCATAATAATCGTGCCTTCTACTTGTACTTGTAGAAATAAACGCAGAATCCCAATCATCAGAATATCTGCCTTATTGTTTTGTAGAGAATCAGTAACATGTTCGGAAATGCAATGTTTGGCTAGAAGTATTTTCCATCTTCTCTCGTTCTTGAAACTTATTTCATTCTGTTTCACTTTTGATATGAAGTACAATTCAGCATTGGTAATCTCGTCTTCGTTAAGTGGACTTCCATTCAACTTGAATAACTTGTTGGAACTTCTCTTGTGATCCTCACATTCAAATCTTGCTATCAACTGAATAGTCATTTCTTCTACACTCATATTTTCAAATACGGGATTGTTGTTGATCCTCAACTCGGATAATCGAGGAAGGTTCAAATAGAGCATATCAATAACGTCCAAAGAGTGTATTTTATTTCGTCTTAAGTCAATCGAATTGAGTTCATCCAATTTGCAATCTGCAGAAACGGTTTCTATTAGGTTGTTTGCAAGTATTAAGCTTCGCGTATGCTTCAAATTCGATGGAATCACACTTATAGCATTGAGTGACAAGTCCAAAATATCTAAACTGGTGTTCTCAAGACTCATTCTTGCTATATCTCCATCCAGATAATTGTTGCCAGACAAATAAAGTTCTCGGAGATTTGGAAATTTAACTGTTACACATTGTGCAATTTGAGAAGCATCTATGATCGTGGAAGAAAGGTGTAGTTTCTGTAAGTTATGTGGAATCAATACAGTTTTAGAAAGTTCAAAGAAACGATTGCCGTTGATAATAAGCTTCCCAAGATGCGGTATTCTGTCTATAATATCCCATATAATTGATAAATCATTAATCAAATTGAAACCGAGATCCAAATTTACCAAGTTTGCAAGCTTATAAAAGATAGCATCAACATCTTTATCATTTTCATTGTAACCTCTGTATATCAATTTATGATCCAAAGTGACGGAAGTCAAGTTGAGGAAATTACTATGGATCTTGTTAAGCTTATCTAAGCCATATTCTTCAACTCTTTTGGATCCAAAATGAAGTCTCTGATCAGTATACGAATCTTCAGCATAACTGTTAAGTAGTTGTCGGACAAAAGTATGTCTGTTTAATTCGATTTTCTTATTCGACGACTTCACAAACGAACCCGCTCCTACAATATCTGTCTTGAAATAGGAAATTCCATTCAATTCTCCATTGTTCTTTCCTCTTTCCGGTCTGTCCCATTCAATTCCATAAGCGATAGTTGCCCGACCCCAAGCAGGAACAGTCCCCTTGAACTTGATAGTTGCAAGCTCACTGTCGATACGGACCCGGTCAAACTGCTGCAACATAGTACAAAGAAATAATACGATGCCAGCAACTTCTGATTCATAGTATATCTATATGTATTATTGGTATTCACGTGATTGGTCAGGTGAAAAGATCCCAATGACACGTGAAGACTGGTCTTGATAGTTGGGAAGGAGAAGATAATGGAATTGTACATACAGTAGTTGAAAAGGAAAGTTGTGATTCGAGGGTTATGAGCTTTCTTGAATCCAACAAACGAAATTCTCAGAAAACAATTCAGCCGGCATAGCAGGTATCAAGTTGATCCATGGGAACAATGGGGTGCACAAGGGACAAGATAATGATAGGACAAGATAATGATGATGACAATTGATCGAAAGACAATTTGAAATAGACTTTTTAATAATCAAAGGGTTCGGTGGAAAGAATAGAGTAGTCTTGACTATTGAGAGCAGTATACGCTAGAGATTAGTAGATTGTAGAGAGAGTATAATGAGAGAAGACAGTAATAGAGGTGCGAATCTGGTCAAAATAAATAGTTGATTAATTTAGATGTATAGAAAGAAGATTCAGAATTTAGTAGGAAAAACTAAGTCTAGCGGCGATCGACAGGAAGTGATCAGCTGCTGGCTCTTCATGTCTCTGCTCCACATTGACTGATCTGTCTATATCAGCACAGTTCTTGGTGATTCTCGGTGTTGATTGGTGGAGCACAGAGCCGCTGTTCCCCTCTTCTCCTCTTCATTGTGAGGCGATTATTGTCTGGGTCTAAGTTCAGCTAAAGTCAGTTCTCGCTTCATTAAGGTCCCACGATAATTACCTATGATCACATGACGTCCAAATAAAATTTTTTGTGTACATTTCATGGGCTGTCTTAGCAGATTGGACGGAGAAGTAGTAGTTAAGTCTGGAAGAATAGAGGAACAAATTGCATTGGGGTCTTGTTTTGAGAATTTAGAGTTCATTGATTAAATGTTGATCAAATGTATGTGAAATATATATGAAAATTAACTGATTTTATTAACATTGTTCTGAGTGAGACTCATATTCGTACGTGAACTTTGTAGTGAATTTTATTTCTGAGAATTACAGATAATCTTTTTTTTAACAACACTCTATCATCATCCTTTGGATAAATATCTAAATTTTATTATTTTCGTTTTTCCTTCACTACTCGAAACTCGTATCTGGATTGGATACCATACGCTGTTCTTTGCTATAACAGTCATTGTCGAATAAGCCAGTGCTTCCATATTACTCATCGTCTTCATCATTCCTTGTATTGATCCGTATTATTCATACTATCTTGAACAAGTCTGATATAAAGATTATAGATTTCACATTCATCCTCTACAACATTATCATTATTATCTTGATCAGCCACGAGTTCTTCCCTCAAGTTCGTCATTGTCTCGTTGAGTTCTCTTCACAAATTTGAGTTAAGGCACTTCTCCTTATTTCGTCATATCCATTATCTCTTCTTTCTACCAATGCCATTTGAATACTAAGGAATATTTACCAATAACTTATCCGTATTAATCGCTTTCTTGTCGGATATATCACATCTGCATAGTTCACCCCATCTATAATGACATCCTCAGATTGTTCTGGACCTGGAAATGGGTCTGGAACAGGTCCAGTTGATTGTGTTCTGGCTCTGACTTCGACACTGACTTCAGGCTCCGGCTCGAACTCACACCGTAACTCCATTCTCATCTCAAAGTCGTCAAATGCAACCACAACAATTTCAACGAACGACCCAATTACACCTACTGTCTCTATGTCAGATGTCAACAGCTGTGATTCCTCGCCATCTGCATCTCCTAAAAAGGAAGATGACTTGAGGCACAACTTGCTAGGTAAGGTGACGGGCTTTTTCCACAAATCGCTAACACGTTCCAGAGAGAATTCGGTATCTTCCGGAAGAGATCCATTAGATGCTGTTCAGTCTCCTTCAAGTCATTCTGATAGTGTCCAATCGCATCCCACTTTAAAGACCCCTGCGGCACCGTGTACGCCCAAGGATTCTCCCTCTGATGTCTCTACTGTGACATTGAACCATTATCGTTTTCCACATTCTCCGTTGAAGAAGACTTCGTCTCCAGTCAAAGAAACGAAAAAGGTATTCTTAGAATATGATCCCATCAGCAGAAGAAAGGTGTTGAACACATACGAAATCTTGCGAGAAATTGGAAAAGGTGAACACGGCAAGGTCAAACTCGCTAAAGACTTGATACACAATGAGCTTGTAGCCATCAAGATCGTGAATAGAAAGTCCAGACGAGACAGATCATCAATGCGTATGATGCGTAGATCATCTTCCAAACCAAATGCTATACATAACGACTACGAAATAAAAATAAAGCGTGAAATCGCCATCATGAAGAAATGCAACCATAAACACATCGTCCAATTGAAAGAAGTCTTGGATGACTTGAATTCAAACAAAATATACCTTGTTCTTGAATACCTTGAAAAGGGGGAAATCAAATGGAAAAGAATTGAATCCGAAGCTGCTGTAAGTCCCAATACTGATGAGATCCCTTGTTGTGGAAGTAATCCCTTGTACATTATCAAGCAACCTCATCATGAGGACGGCTTCTTATTATCCGATATTTTTTCACCAAACTTGACCTTTAAACAATCTCGTAAGATTTTCCGTGATGTGTTATTGGGTTTGGAATACTTGCATTTACAAGGAATTGTGCACAGAGACATTAAGCCTGCCAACTTGTTGGTTAGTTCGGAAAACATTGTCAAGATCAGTGATTTTGGCGTATCATTTGCTTCTTCGTTAAACGAAAACGATGAAGGTTATCTAGTAAACGAATTGGAATTGGCGAAGACGGCTGGAACACCCGCCTTTTTCGCTCCAGAATTATGTCAAACAAACTTCAGTGGTTCTACACTGGAATTGTCGTCTTCAAGAAACTCTGAATCTTCTTTGGAAATTCTCAAGAATGATAATCTAAAGATCACGAAAATATTACCCAAGATAGATTATAAAATAGACATCTGGGCACTTGGTGTTACGTTGTACTGTTTGTTGTTTGGAAAAGTTCCGTTCAATGCCGACTCCGAGTACGAATTGTTTCAAGTAATTGTCAATCAGCCCTTGATCTTCCCGGAAAACAAGGATTCATTTCTTTCTCCTACTAATGTTACCGCGGAAGAATTCGACTTGGCTAAAGATTTGTTATCTAAATTGTTGGATAAGAATTGTACGACTAGAATCGAAATTAAAGATATCAAAATTCATCCTTTCACTTTAATGGATTTGGAAAATGATTTGGTTGCTTTGGACGACTTACTTCATATGAACAAAGCAGATGATGAAGATCATGTTCAACTAGACTTCGAACTTGAAGATAAAGATATTGTTCTGCAAGAAGAAATTGACAATGCCGTCATTGGATTTGGTAACAGAATCAAGAGGAGTTTGGTGACTGCTATTCGTGCGGGAGGTATGAAAGATAGCGAAATCAGAAACACGTTTGCTGCTTTGCAAATGGAGCATTCCAGAAGCACCTCAAGTGAAGATTCTTCTAGTAGCAATTCCAATTTCAATTCGTCAACTAGATTAACAGCAAATTTACAGAACAACCATTCGATGATTCTATCTGAGTCTTTCCAAATCAGTACACCTCCAGTTTCAGGAGCAAATATCAACACAAGAGGCATATCACATCAATCGGATCACCATACTTCTGTTCCTCATGTTCCATCACATTTATCTCAACAACTTTCAGTACCTCCACAGCCAGTTGTTCAATTGCAGCAACTACAGGCATCTCCTTCTGTCGTACGTTCTTCCTCGTATTCTATTGCAGGCATTAGTAGAGAAGGAAGAAGCTTACTACAGGACATGATTGATTCACATAGTTCTTCTTCGAGCAGAAGAGGTTCTGTTGGAGTAATTGAAGCCCCGCAGATTGAAACCAAGAGAAATGTAGGTGGTGATTTATACTTGACGAACCAATCCGCAGTAGATGCTTTCAAAGGTATACAAGAACAAGATGACAAACGGAGAAGAAACTCGAGTATGTTTTCTAGCAAACAGTCACAGTCAAGCACAGCCAAGAACTCAATTAGTTCGGCCTCTGATGAGAATTCCAAGTATCATCAATATGTTAATATCGCTGCTCCAATTCCAGTTCCCGCTGCTCCTGCTACAACTCTTTCCAATAACTTCCCTCCACCAAAGAAGCCAGAGAATCAATTGAAAATTGGTCCTATCAGCATAGATAATGATAGAAGACCTTCTTCTGTAATGTCATTACCTTTGAGTGAAAGTTTTGCATCATTAGATAGCATCAATGACGAATATCTTACCTTGAAATATCAGGAATACACCAATAATAGGCTCAAACTTGGAGAAAGACGTGGAAGCGAGTTCCATTCAGATCCAAACCTTTTCCACCATTCTCCAGACGATGTTACATATGACATTAGCGAAAAGTTCAAGGTATTTGATTTGGGATCGCTGATGCAAAATCAACTGATGAACGACGATTCTAGAAATTCAAGAAATTCTAGAAATTATGAGCACGAGGGAATAGCACCAACTACTATGCCTCTCTCCAAATATACCAGTACTACGTCTTATTCTTCTTCATCCTCAAAATCTACATCCAGTGATGATGAAGACGATAGTGATGAGGAAGGCAATCTCACCCTTGCTTTCTCTTCAAAAGTAGCACATCCTTCCAGACCAAATTTCTTAACTTTGAACCAGAGAGCCAAGTCACATGAATCGAATTTACCTCGTTTGATTCATAGCAGTGACCCTAACAATCATCCAACATATGATGTGCCAATTATTTTCCAGGCTGATTTACCTGTTTATGAGGATGTTCCAGAAGACTTGATAGCCAATGTTCCCAGAATGAATATGGGAGATTCTGTAGGAGGCACAAAGCTACCAACATCAACAGTAGATAGTAATGCTATGGTTGCATCTCATTCTATGGTTTCCAGCAATGGGTCCAGTTCTACTTTGACTCCAGATCACTTTTCGAATGGCTCTGCTTTAGAGCAGAACCACAATGGAAAGTCAGGAGTATCATTTTCTGGGTTCACTGCTGTGAATGAAACTGATACCGGTAGAAAGCACATTGCCAACTTGAGCAACAGTCAGGTTCGGGTTCCGTCGCCGTTGGCAAAAAATCTGGTTAATTCCAGGAATGCCAATACCTCCAACGATTCCAAAAGAAAGCTGAGTTTAAGAGAGAATATCTTTAACAACCAGTTCAATAATCACTACAGGAAGGATCCGGTATATTCGCCGTTCCCCAAGGCTATACACCTCGATAACGACAAGGAAGCCCTTGTAAGAGCTACTAGTGAGAAGCAGAATAGCAATCGGCCGAATTACTACAGATCGAATTCGATCACTGTTGGGCTTTTGCAGCATACTCGAGATGGCAGCCCGGAAGAAAATTAGAATAAATAGAGTAAGTAGTGTTGTACGATTTTTGGTAAGATAAGCTGTTTTCCATTCGCAGCCAATTCTATCGTAGAGAAACTAAGAAACAGTAGCTATATGTGGAAATATTAAGTATACTTCGTACAGAAGAGAACAATTAAAGTATTTTCATAATGTAAATTGAGAATGTTTCACTTCCATAAGATTGCATTTATGATATGGTATATGTTCAAAAATAATATGCTCTATGGCAATTGATGTTCTAAGCTATTCATCCATATTGAGGAAACGGAGAGAATAAGAACAAAAATGGAAAATTTTACTGAAGTCAAACAAATTGACAGATATGATAATTTGGAGCATATTCTCTAAAATTGAAAATGTTTAAGATAAGAATTTATCGTCTCATATAATTTAGACCTAGCATTGCAGTGAAGTTCACCAAGTTTTGCTCATTTTTTTGATCATACGTAAGTACATATATTTGCGCTCAGACGATCACCTTATCCTGTACATGTTTTTGTTCCCGCACGTATTGTTTACATTTTTTGGTGCCAAAACATCAGACAACATTTTTTACTGTGCTACAAATAGTTCCAGTCGAAAGTAGACCTTGAAGAAGTAAGGTTTACTGATATTCGTCCTTCTGAATCCTGAATTATCATCTTGCAATTCTTGATACCAGTGGAGAATTTTCTTTCGGATACGAGATTATCACCACTCACCTGATCTACAGTCTCCACTAATACTGTAACATATCTGTGACAAACGAATACCATACTAACTAAAGTTAGCTCCACCAATTTGATTGAATCAGAATTTGAAATAACCTCTTAGTCCTGACTTTCTATTTAGTTTCAATTTAAATTCAATTTCACTAATATCCACTCATTCGAGTTGTTTTCCACTTTTTCCTCGATATTCTACTATATTCTTATTTTGTTCTGACGTGTTTAATTGTTCTTACTGTTCTTTCTATATACTAGTCAAATCACATTGCTGTCATGTCTGTCCCTCCAGATCGCCTTCCACCTCGAGAGGATATTAGGAGTCAGTTTACGGACATTCAGAGAAAGTTATTCCCCAAGAAATCAGATCGTTCATTAAGGGCAACTACGGGTGACAACATTCCTGTTCGTGATGATCAGGAAAATGTAGTGCCTTTCAACAACACAATTAGCAAAAAGAAAACCAAGAATAACTCTTTGGCTATGATGCCAATGGCAGGTCCTACTTCTACTATGGGCCCTGAGTCAAAAGGTAATGATATGAACTTTGTAGTCGGCTTAAGTGAAAACTTGTTGGGCCAATGTCGTCGTTTAAATAATGAAAACCAGAAGTATAAGGCCAAGTTGAGTCTGTATTCCGATGAAATCAAGCAGTTCAAATTGCAGATCAAACAGTTGAAATCTTCCAATTCGTCGCAGATCAATAGCGAGAGTACCTTGAAGGATAAAAACTGGGAGCTTGAATCTAACGTAGTCGATTTGAACGAGCAAGTCAACACCTTGAACTACTCTAAAGAGAAGTTAGTCAAACTCAACGATAACATCAGTGTCAAATACTCTACCCTTCAAAAGGAGAACGACGACTTACTCTTGAAGAACCATTCGTTGAATAAGGACTATACAAACTTGAAATCTACCTACGCTAAAGAAATCTCTGATCTAAACAACAGAATCGAAGAATTGAATGACGAGAATGACCAATTGCACATAAAGTTGTCTGCTCTAACTCCGAGGAAAATCCAATCTGAAACTTTAACAGATATGAAGTTAGATCCTGAAAATAGAGAATTGGATGATCACGGAGATGAATATGTTGACTTCGATAGTCTTCTTGTAGAGTCCCATCCAAGCATGTTCCACTCTACAGACAGTTCCAACCCCCAGCTTGAGTTAGAGAATTTGAGAGCTAATTTACACCACTCAAATAGAACAATATTCAAATTGCGCACTGCTGTTTTGAAACTCAGAAAAGACGATGCTTCAATTGGTGGCCAAAAGACTCCTATGAAGATTCGAAATGTTGCGGCTAAAAAATCGAAACATAGATCCAATCCCACTCCATCTTCAAATAAAAATTCTTTTATCTCTCCTGCAAAGAGAAATTCTAAGATAATAGTCTATGACGATGAAACTCTTGATGGCGACATTCTGCACGATAGTCAACGTTGGGATGATTTCATAGATGAAGATATACGGGATATACGTGCTACACCTCCTGATCATGCCAAGGCTCTTAATACTTCTTTATCTGACATAGAAGTTAGTCCCACTCGTGTTCTGAACAATAAAAATTATATGGTAGACTCCTCGGATTCAGAAGATGAAAATTCTCCTTCCAAGACCAAACGTGCCACTATCTCTGGAGAACTTAAGAATATTTCAGGCAGAAAGCAGCTCGAAGATTATGCTACTAGTAACAATTTGGTGCTTGTTTCAAAAGATGAATTTGATCGTTTGAAGACTGAAAATATAGGCGATATCTCTGATGAAAAGCTCTGTAATTTTGCTGAAAGTAAAGGGTACCTTTTGATTACAAAAAAATTGTACGATGAATTAATTGATGAAAATGTAATGAAAGACAAGTTGTTATCAAAGGGATTGGTTACTTTATCAGTAAATGAATTATCGCAAATCCAAAAGCATGCCGATAGTTACAAAAATCCTACTGAAAGTTACATTGTATCAAAATGTAAGAAGTTTAGTTTGCACCCATTCTCAGATGAAGAATTTAATAATTACAAGTTAATTATTACAGAACATGATAAACCTTCAAAAAGCTATATCACAGATAAGGCCAACTCCTTAGGGTTAATTGTTTCGTCTTCTGCTATGTATGATGAAATCAAGAGATTGGCAAATGAACCTACAGTTGACGAACTCACTTCCAGAGCCAAAAATCAAGGATATTCCGTCCTCAAGAACGAAGAACTTGAAAATTTGATGCATTACACTCCAACTTTAGAAGAAATCACCACTGAAGCCAAATCTTTAGGATATGAAATTGTTCAACAGAAGCATCTCAAGGAAATTTCGGATATGGCCATGTCTCCATCAGAAGATCATTTACTGAAATGTGCTGCTATTCTTGGACTTCTGCTTATTGCACCCGAGGAATTAGATAATTTGAAAAAATTGGCATACAATCCAACATTAGAACATCTCAACAGTCTTGCTGGAAAGACTAAGCATATTGTAGTTCCAAAGACAGATTATGATTCAGCAAAGAAGCTGGCCGAAGAACCATCACTTGAACATATCAGGTCGAAAGCAGACGCTTTCAATAAAACTATGATTGACACAGATGAATATATCCACTTGACTGAGCTTGCCAAAACTCCTTCTGTGGATCATTTGAAGACTTGTGCTTCGAAGATTGGTCATGTAGTAATTTCAAGAGAAGAGTATAATCAACTTTTAATGCCTGATATGAGGACGTTGATCCAAAAAGCTTCGGCACTTAAGCATTTGATGATTTCACAAGATCAGTATGATAGTTTGAGTAAGTTGGCTCATTCTCCAGATGCTACTCACATTATTGAAGTTTCAAGGCAGGCTGGTTTAGTTGCAATTCTGCATTCTGAATATGACTCCATGAATAATCAGATTCGTAATCCGCCAAAGGACGTTTTGCTCGCCAAATTATCAGTGCTAGGAATTATTGGAATGACTGCTGAACAGCATTCTGAGCATTTGCACAAAATTGAATCTCCTTCTGAGGATTACATTAAGGAGAAGTCCAAGGCATTGGGCTTGCAAGTATTGCCGAATGAGGAATTCAACCAGTTGAACAAATTGGCATACCATCCACCAATCGAGATTCTTTCAGCCAGAGCGATGGATTTGAACTATGCTATTATCCCTTCGGAGACCTACGATAAATTGCAGAAATTGTCGATGAGCCCTGGTTTGGATTTCCTTATCGATAAGGCTAAGGATTTGGGTCTGGTTGTAGTTAGAATCGAGGAATGGCAAAAGGTTACTGAAACAAGTAATGCGCCATCTGAAGTACATATAAGAACTAAAGCTGGCGAATTGAACTTGACTGTCTTGTCAAATACTGAATACGAGACTTTATTTCAAGAAGCAAATAACCCCTCTTTAGATCAGCTTAAAACGAAAGCCGAAGCAATGAGTATGAAGCTATTGAAAAACGAAAAGTATTCAGAATGGGATCAGAAGATCAACTATCCAAATGCCGATTACTTGTCACAAATTGCTCGCAACTTGGGATTAGTTGTGTTGGAAGGTGATGACTACAAGAATTTTAAACAACAGGTCGAAGAACCTGACTTGAACTGGTTAAAAATAAACTCACAGAAATTGGGGCATGTTGTAATACCAACAAAAGAATATGATGAGATGAATGTATTTGCATTTGGTCCTCCTGTGAATCATATCAAGCAAGTTGCGCAGGAGGCGGGATTAGTAGCTGTTGAGCGCAAAGAGTATGAGGAATTGCGTAATACTGCTTTCGAACCTTCTGTTGAACATATCAAAAAGAAGGCATTTTCGAATGGTTACTCAGTTGTCGAGAATTCTGAATTTGAAAGCCTCAAGTCTTTAGCAACGTCTCCATCTTTGGATCACGTCCAGAAAATGGCTACTGAGCATGGGTACGTAACCATTACTGAAGCCGACTACAAGAACTTGTTTGAACCTTCGTTGTCAATTTTAGAGAAATACGCTGCTGCAAAGGACTGTGTCATTGTTGAGAAGAATAACTTCAATAAGTACAAACAGGCATTCGAAGCTCCTTCTCGATCCTTTGTTAGCGAGAAGGCTGCCATGCATGGATTAACTGTGGTCCCATCAGGAGAATTCATAGAATTGAGAGAGAATGCCAATAATCCAAGCAGAGAGTATGTTATTGAAAAGGCAGCAGCAGTGGGGTTGATTTCACTTGCAAAACATAAATTTGATCATCTCATGGAGCAAATTGAGGAACCATCCAGAGAATACATTGTTGAGAAAGCTACTGCTAGCGGAATGTCTTTACTTCCTTCTAAAGAATTACATGCTTTGAAGAAATCGGCAGAGCATCCTAGCCTTGCTCAACTCACTGATAAAGCAACAGCGTTGGGTCTTACTATTATTACTAATGATGAATTCCTAAAGATGAAAACTACTATTGAAAGTCCTAGCGAGGATTTCATTCGTAAATCATCTAAGGCAAGAGGTCTCACAGTACTCAATTCTCATATCTTTGAGGAGATACTTAGATCTTCGAAGAATCCAACTCTCAATGAATTGGAGGATAGAGCTAAGGAATTGAAGTTGATAGTTGTACAACAAGAATCATACGAGCAACAATTAGATACCATAGAAAATCCAACCATAGACTACTTGAAGGATAAAGCCCTCGAAAAGAATTTCACTCTTATTTCAAATGAAGATTATACGACCATCACAAGCATTGTTTCTTCTCCAACAACAGAGCATCTTGAAAGTAGGGCTGCTTCTGTTGGTATGACAGTTGTTCCAAAAGCCGATTATGATGATCTCATCGAAAAGTTGAATCATCCAGATATGGACCATATTGTCCACACTGCTGCTGTACTTGGATTGACAGTTATTTCTAAAGAAAAACTTAAAACGATGAAACACTTACTTGCTCATCCTAGTCTAGAGTATCTCAAGAGTGAATCCATTAAGCACGGCTATACATTGCTTGAAGAACAGGAGTTTTCACAATTGGCCAAGACAGCAGAGTCTCCATCACTTGAGTTTTTGAAGAGTAAGGCAAAGGAGAACAAAATGGCTGTAATTTCAACAGAGGAACTTGAGAAGTTGGAGAAGTCATTCAAGGACCCATCTGCTGATTTCTTAAAGGAAATTGCTGCTTCCAGGGATATGGTTATTCTCTCAAATCAAGATCATGAATCATTGAAGTTGAAGTTAGATCATCCTGGTCCTGAGTACATACGGGTCAAGGCTAGGGAAGAGAAATTGATTGTCCTAACATCTGCTGAATTTTATAAGCTTCAGGAGCCTACACAAGAGACGGTGGAAAAGTCAGCTGCCAAACTTGGACTTGTAACTTTGAATAGAATCGAATATCAACAACTTAATGATGGTATTACTTCTCCTTCAATTGAGCAATTGAGAGAAAAGTCCTCTAAATTCGGTCATGAAGTGATTCCTTCAGAAGAACTTGCCGCTTTAAGAACTCATATTCAATATCCAGATGATAGCTACTTATCTGAAAAAGCCAATGACCGTGACCTTGTGTTAGTTCAAAAGAAAGAATTCGCTGAAATTTCTGAAAAAGCTAATAATCCTTCGAGAGAACATTTGACAGCAGTATCGGCTCTTTTGGGCTTGACTATTGTGGATAAACTTAAGATGAATGATTTCATGAAAAGAGCTGACACTCCTTCGTGGGATCATCTTTGTAAAGTTGCTAAGAATCATGATGCTATCATTGTTAATGAAAAAGAGTATACTGAGTTGTGTTCCAAAGCAAGTCTTTCTTTGGAAGAACATGCCAGTCAACAAGCAATGGAGATTTCTCCAATCGGTAAAATAAGTGAGTTGGAAACTGAGATTGCTAATCCTTCTATTGATTACTTACTCGAAAGGGCCAAGGTTGCTAGGTATGAACTAGTGCCTATAGAAATTTTCATTAAATTGAAATCTGAAACTGAAAAGACATTAGACGACAAAGCCAAGGAAATTGATGCTACAGTTGTTCCTATTCATGAATATCTGTATCTCAAGAAGATACGTGATACTCCAAGTTTAGAATTCTTGACTTCAAAGGCTAGTGCTTTGCATTACGATTTGGCCCATAAGGATGAATTAGACAATTTGCGTAAATACAGAAACAAAACTCTTGACGAACTAGCTGGTGAAAACGGATTGATACCAGTTGCGAAAGAATACTACAAATCTCTTGTGACCAAGGCCAATGATCCTGATATAGGACATCTCAAAGATAAGGCTGAATTGTTGCAACATTCTGTAATTGAAAGATCTGAATTTGAGATTCTTAAGCAGAAAGCATTCTCTCCTTTGTTGGAAGATCTCAAGAGCCAAGCTTCGAAATTGGATTGCACAGTTGTTTCTTTAGAAAAGTACAATTCGTTAGTTCATTTGTCTGAGCAATCCCTTGATGACAAGGCAACGAGCTCTAATATGAAGCTAGTCCCAATTCAACAATTTGAACATATGAAGTCTCTAGCGGAAGAACCGCTGTTAGACCATATCGCTGCCAGGGCCACTGGACTTGGTTGTGTAGTACTTCATCAAGATGAATATGAAAAGTTACAGAATCCAAGTTTAGATAAACTTGAAGAATGTGCAACTAATATTGATTACGTTGTAATTCCAAAGAGCGAATTTGCAGATTTGCGCAACACTTTATTGAATCCAACAAGTGATCTTGTAAATGGAATGGCTGCTGATCTTGGATGCTCTTTGGTAGCAACAGACCAATTGAACAAATTGAAAGCATCACACGATACGAGTTTGCAGGACAAAGCTAGAGCAGAAGATAAGAAAATCCTTTCAATTGCTGATTACGATAAATACGTCATCCAAACTATTGAAGATAGAGCTAAGCATGAACATAAATTGGTCGTTCCAGAAGAAGAGTTCAATCAGATGATCAATAATTTGAATCACCCGTCCTTTGAATTCCTTTCTAACAGTGCTGAAGCTCAAGGTAAAGTAATTGTGGCATCTGATGAATACAAGTCCTTATTGCAATATTCTAAGGAAACATTGAGCGACAGAGCAAAGAAGGAAAATATGGTTGTTGTTTCTGAAGACTATTATGCTTCGTTGTCGCAGAGAGCTGATAATCCTCTGGTTGAATTTCTTAGAGATAGTGCTGCCAAGTTGGATTACTGTGTCTTGAGTGTGGCCGAGAAGAATGCATTGTTCTTGGAGAAGATCAAACCATTAGATGTTAGAGCAAGAGAACATGGAATGAAGATGTTACCTATTGACGATTACAATCAATTGGTAAGGAAATCATATGTTCCATCGGTTGAAGACATAGAAAAGCATGCTTTTGTCAATGACATGAGTCTTATATCATCTGCCGAATTAGCATCTTTGAAATCACAAATGGAGAAGCCAATAACAGAAAGAGCAACCGCTGAAGGCTACGTGGCAGTTCAAAAGGACGAGTACGATCAATTGACGACTATTGCTAGACAAGGATGTGCCAGTGGAGGAGAGGCAGACGACAGGGCTCAGTCTGGTACTTCTCCACTAGAAATCTTGATGTTGAAGCAACAATTAGCAGCGAAGGATTCTGAAATTTATAATTTGAATCACAAGAATCACGAGATGACTAAGGACTTCTTACTTGAAAAGTTGTCACTGTTGGGAATGGTTGCTCTTGATAAGAAAGAGTTTCATGATTTGAAGGCACAATCTATCTTGATGGGCCAAAAACTGATTGACACGGAAGATGACTTGGAAGTGAAAGCTGCTGAGTTTGGCAAGATAGTGGTACCAGAGAATTTTATATCGGAAACGGATAGAAATAGAATCCAGCAAGCTGACAAGAATTCTAAGTTCCTTGTTATTCCTAGTACGGCTTTTGCTACTGCGCCAGGTAAGATCTTTCCCGATTCTTCTAATGTGAGAGTAGTTCCAACTGCTTATTATAACGAATTGATACTGACAAGCAGGTTCAATATTGAAGACGTTTCCGATGATGTTTTTGACAAATACGCTAAGAAACGTGGTTACAAACGTGAAGGCTTTGTGTTTGCTTCTACGGTGCCAAACAATGACAACTTAGTGCAACTGACTCAGTTAACACCACCACCTACTTCAACTGTACCACATTTCCAACAGCCAAAAATTCCGTTGTCGAACTCAGTGAGATCAAACTTGTCGGAGCTTTCTACTGTAGAAAGTATTGCGGATTCAGCTGTCACTGAAGTTTTCTCTATGGCTACCAATGTTTCCTTAACCGATAACGCTATGATCCCTGCTATTGCTCAAATTGTCATTGGTGAGTACTTGTTCAAGTACTATAAGAGGGTTATTTCGATCACATCTATAACCGAAAATCGACACGAAAGATACTTTTGGGTTCATCCATATTCATTAACATTATACTGGTCTGAAACCAATCCAGTCTTATCGAATCCTTCTTCTACTAAAGCAGCTGCAATTGTCAGAGTAGAAAGCGTAGTAGATAACAATCCTTTACCAACTGGTTTATATCATAAAAGTATTATTGTTCATTCTACAAATCGTTCCATCAAGATCACATGTCCAACTAGGCAACGTCACAACATTTGGTATAACGCATTGCGCTACTTGATAAACAGAAATATCAGTGAAATTAATTTTGATGAGGACACTGAGAGCAAAAAATTAGAACCCAGAGGTCCAAGAAGAAATCATGATTCTTTCTACGATACTGGCGACAGACATGCTTATCCTAGAAGTAGAGTTGCGCCAAGTATACGCGATGCGCCAAGGAGCCCTACTACTTCTAAAAAGGTTCATAGATTTAATTCTTTGAGAAGAATTTAAATGTTCATTAGTTTGATTAATTAAAATTAGTTTGTGTTCCATTTGGAGATCTATTAATGTTACAATATGCCATTGAGGTCTTTTACTGTAAAGCGTGATATCAACTACTCTTTCCATTTAGTGGTAGGCGCTTGTCTGCTAGAGGCAACTCTACTTTCTTTGCAGAGATGGACAAGCGTAACCGTTTGCCTAACGGTTCGAAATTAAGTAGAATTGCTGCAAATGTAGCCAAAGCACAAACGTTAAACGTTAGTGAAAATATTGAATTGTAACACTTATTTCCAAGCAAGCAAATCAATTCTGAGTTATCGTCTTTAGTCGAGTTCGAATCATAGGTGCTTCCAAACAAACTCGTAAAATAAAAACTTGGTAAAATTGGTGCAAGGCTAACAATACCCCAATTGTATGAGAAATTCTCCATTCCAAATGTATCTCCAATTATAATGGGCATAATGCAGAAGGTAAAGCCATAGAATAACCCTGTTAAAAGCGAAGCTACAGGCAAGTTGTTAAAGTCGTTAATTTTCTGTCCCATCTCCAGAGTAATCGCAAATCCAATAGATGGTATGAATAAGAGCCACGATCTAGGTTTATGGAAAGATTGTGAAATGACATCACCAAGAATCCCTGAAAGAATTCTACCAATACAGTTTGCAACAGAAAGTAGTCCAACTTGAATCTGTTGATCGTTCTGGATAAGAACTTCTATTTCATCTGTTGATTGAGGTAATAGGCTTCCTCCCTCTGTTATCTTGTGAGTTACAAGTGCTTTTACAATGTATCCCACAGAATAAATATACATCTGCCCCAAAGAAGCCAAGCTTCCTGTGATAATGAATAGGAGCCAGAATTTAGAAGATTTCATGAGCTCAACTCCAGAAACGTTGATATTTCTTTGTGTATTTGCTTTCTCTAGCTTTAGTTTGTTTCGTCTGGATGGACTCTCACTGTCACAGGACATGATGAGTGGAGCACATACGATGAAAATGGCCATGGACGAATAAGAGATGAAACCGAGGAACCGTGAAGTGTCTCCTGGGAAAAAAACTGAGGCTGTCACTGAGTAGAACAAGGCACTGAGTCCATACAATGCTAGAGGTAGCGATGTTGCTACACCTCTAATACTGGGGAAACTGAGAGCACAGCATTTCAAACAACTAGAGTTGATAAACGTTGAACCACACCCAATCATAAGTATGAGAAATGAAGACAACGTCACATTCAGATATTCGAAGTCGAATTGTCTTTTCAATCCCAAGTAGCCTGAGCCAATGGAAATTCCTCCAATGATCAAAGACAATGTATAGCCTCTTTTATCTACAACTATGCCAGCTAAAGGACCTGATATGGCAACACCTATTGTTCCACAGAGTGCTATGGTTGAAGAATCAGATACCTTGTAGTTCAATTGCTTGGCGAATTGCGGACTATACGAAGAGTACAAGTATAACGTTCCACAGATAAGACCAAGGAAAGTACAAGAAAGGAGCAAAAATACCTTTCGAATCACTGTGGGCATGGTCAAGATGCTGTGAGTGTATTTAATACTTTGTGTGTGGGCTTGAGTCTAGTGCATAGGCAATTACACCAATTCAGTGTAGACAAGATAGTAGAATGAGTTCAATTGTAAAATATTAGTAATGAGTATTTCAAGAAATTAATAGTAGCATAGAATTCTATAAAAACTGGTTGAGCTTCAGCTGGAACTTTAAGTTGGAACCAAAAGTGTAATTTTTTTATTGTAAAATCATTACGAAAGAAAAACAATCTGTCTACTAAAATCTCCCTGTGCTAAGTGCAGGAATTATATTATGCCAGGTACGAAAGAATGGGCCGAATCTATCAGAATTATGTCAGTTTGCATTGTGTTAGAGTAGTGGTCCTAATATGTTATTCGAAACCCTGAACAGCTCTTCTACACATAAATCTCGATCCTGAAGGTTCCATAATTGAGGAATTTACTTTTGTAGGTTGTGATAGTACTTTGAAGTGCGTTGATGGAATGAGAAGGTGGAGCACAAGGTAAGAAACGAATAAATTTGCATGAATTTTAGGGAATTTTCTTATTAATTCAATTGGCGCATTCAATTATCCTTAACTGACGAAAAATCTAGATTATAAATACTGCATTAATAAAATAGATGAATATACATGTAAGTTGTATAGTTAGAATTAAGCATAGCTTTCTACGTTAAGCGACGCGTATTCTTGCGAGTTACAAATTGATTATCATAAGCCCCGAAGTTTGATTACATCATTCACAGTATATATGTACCTTTCATAAACAGCATTTAAATTCTTCCCTGTCATAATTCATATGATTGAAATCCAGGTCCAGTAGATAAAACAGCACCTCAGAACTTGCAAGTCCGATTCTTACATAAAAATCGGTACACA
Organism: Scheffersomyces titani; assembly: GCA_030565185.1. Taxonomy (NCBI): domain Eukaryota; kingdom Fungi; phylum Ascomycota; class Pichiomycetes; order Serinales; family Debaryomycetaceae; genus Scheffersomyces; species Scheffersomyces titani. The sequence continues at coordinate 63,751 of JAJMBD010000045.1, forward strand.
CTCTAGAAAAGTTTGAAAAGTTGCCAATCAAATCAGTCTCAATGTTTCACTTATTGCAAACAAAAATTGTCCCCCACAAGTTGATGCTGACAACCACAGTTTCTTCCTTGCCTTCGAGAATTGCTTAAAATAGCGACTGTATTCTTATAATCTTTAGTCTATCGAAGTTGTGGCAGTCTTTTGAAGGCGGCGACAAATTGACCTCCGATGAAACCCCGTTGGAGTACCCTCGGATCGCCTTCTTGTGACAGTTCCGGGGACACAGCACACCGACTATATACCATAGACAAATATCTATTCTAACATTCAAGTATATTAGAGAGTTTAAGTACATAAAGTTGGTACGTGAAAGATGGTATTCTTGGAGGGTTATATATATCATTGGTACCCCCTAACTAATTTCTCTATCACCGGATGTAATTCTCTCATTTTCACAAGTATTACAAATTTATTTTATAGGAGGGATATTATTACGGTTATACATTCTGTCGATCCTACATAACTTTCATCATCTATATATATATCACGTGATAGAACGATAAGATCCCCATGTAGATATGATGAGAGGGTGATTATCCATGTACTGCTTGCATTACTCTTTCGGCTATTACTCTATCAATATTCCCACCATGTCGAGTGTATCCAAAGAGAAGATTGATAATTTGATTCTCAACTACTTCATTCAGGAGGGCTATCAAGAAGCAGCTATAAGTTTTTCCAAAGAACTCAAGATTGATATAACCAAAACTTCTTCCCATTACCATCAGGACGGCAGGTCTCGTTTTTTCTCAAATAGTTTGGGAACCATCAACTCTTTGAACGACCAGGAGTTTTCCAATTTAGTTGAAGATTATTTTGATCAGCCTGATGTTGCTTCCAATTCCAGATACAGCGGTCATCGTGAGAATATCAATTCCAAGCTTGTATCTGGCTATTCCACTATAGATCAGAGAAAAGAAATCAAATTGTTAATTTTAAAGGGCTCGATTACTGAAGCTATCAAGAAGATCAGCGAATATTTTCCTTCTATTTTGGACTCGAACAACTTGTTGCATTTCAAATTGTTAAGATTGAATTTGATAGAGATGATTCGGAAGCACAAGTTGAATGCTGACATGGAAAAGGATGAAAAACACTTTCTTGATGGTATTCTCACATTTGTCAGAGAGAACTTGATAAATAAAGTTTCTAACTCTTCAAAACTACTTAAGGAATTGGAAATAACAATGAGTTTGTTGTGTTTCAACTTTGACCCTACCATTAGGGATATTGAGTATCAGAAGGATTTGCCTATGGAATTGCGGTCTCTTTTCAAACTTTCGTTGAGAAACCAATGCTACAGGTTAGTAAATAAGGCTATCCTTAATCTCAATGACAATGATGACGACGAAGATAAATTTATTGCTGGTGATGTAGAAAGGAGTAGCATTGAGAAACTGTTCAAGGGACCTAAGTTTGTTCAGTTTGACTTGAGTTTTTTGGACAAATATGAGCCTACTGAAGGTGATCAGGCTGATAGAGACTTCGAAATGTTTAAGGATGATGAAATTCAATATAGCATGGACCACACCAAGAGTTTTAATCAGCTTATTACGTCCCAAGAAGCAGACGACCCTGCAATCGAAAATGAATCAGTAGAGGACGAATTGAATAAGCTACAGAGCCTAACTTTGGAGTCCAAGTTGGAGAGAATTGTCAAATTATGGACCATTACTGAACAGAGATTGGTAGATCTCAACATCATTAAGGAGAAACGGTACTCATTAAATGATGAGTATTTGTAATTTCTTTCTTTCATAATATTTATTCAATATATATATAGCGTTTTGATGGTTCATGATGTTATGATGTCGATCGTATTTACTTGTTCTCTTTTCGTTATTCTTTGATTATTGATCATATATTCTTGTGTGTTGAATTCTTCTCTAATACAAGACAATGCTGTCGATGACATTGCCTGTTTCGATGTGACACTGGCTCAAATACTTGTCATCGCTAGCATGAGTCACTTCTTCGTTATGGTTGTTGAATACTAAGACATCTGCCTTGGACAATTTGACATTGTGAAATTGGCTGTACACTTCAGAATCGTTAAATAATGTAAAAATCTTCTCTCTCAAATGGTCTAAAGTGGAGCCAAGCTCAGGTTCATTGTTCATTTCAAAGTCTTCCGGACTGAATTCAAAGTGGTACTTGATGAATCTGTCGAGCGAAAATATTTCGGTTCCAAGTTGGTTCAACTTGTTCCAGTATAATACATTGTACTTGCTCTTCTTCTTCAAGGCATAGTACTCCTTGGTCTGGTCCGACTTATTTTTGGAAACTACATTCAATCGAATATACACGTGAGCACAATGGACGGGCACTTCAGTGAAAATGTCTTTGGCATGATAATCCCACAAGCCTGAGTAGATCCCACTCCAGTATATGACTTCATAGCTCATCAAAGTCACAAAGGTTATCACCAATAACTCGGTGATGAACTTGCTAGTGGGAGTCTCGATCAAGTTCTCAGTGAACGAATTGGACTTTAAAGTCTTGGTTAGGTACTCATCTACACTTCGAATTATTTCCACCGTTGTGGACAACATTGCAATAAGGCCGTGAAGCGTGTGTCCCCCATAGAAAATTCTCCATACGACGCTCGTTATAGTTTACTCGAACTTCGTGCACAACCGAAGTCCGAATCGGTGGCATGTTATGCACAGAAGAATCTAGAATACAAACTAATAATGTTGTATGGCAACTAAATATGTGAATTGTGAATCTAGCCAATAATACTATGGTTGAACAGTTGTTGGCATTGCAGCCCACAATACGGTATTAATTCTTTATTGCTAGGATCTGTGAACTCTCCTGATCTCTCTAGTGGCAAGTTGTGCTCGTGTAGGAAAGTTTCCAGGGTTAGCATTCACCTTGATCTATTTCCTGAAATATTGTGGAACTTTTTTTTGCTTAAAGATGTCTTAGTGTTCGTATATACTACTTCCATTTGTGCTACAATTGAGCTTAAAAAGTTTGTAGTAATAAGGAAAGCTAGTGCTTGGTGTTAACAAATTTTTTGTCATATTGTAGGTAGCATATATTTAAGTGCACTCTTTGCTTATAACCATGCGAAACCAAATTTTCGAATTTCTCATAAAACTTCACATAGTATTGCAAGACTATAATTCACAATGGTGCAATTCATAGAGTATAGAGGGTTTGATCACGTCTTCCAGTACTCTGGTCCATGGTTTTGGTGGCTAATTGGTATCTATTTGACCTTACCCTTGACAGCATTCATAATCATCCCATACTTTACTTCTAAGGGTGTTTACTCTGGAAAAAGGAAAACTATTTCCATCTTCGTGTTGGGAGATCTCGGCCATTCTCCCAGAATGTGCTACCACGCTAGATCTTTCTCAAAACTTGAATACTTTGTCAATCTTTGTGGTTATTTCGAGACTCAACCTCCAGAAGATATCATTGATGATGTCAATATCGAAATATATCCGATAAATGTAATCAGAAATACTCACGGACTCCCATTCGTGATATTTGCTGCTCAAAAGGTCATTATTCAATATATTCAGTTAATGAAGCTTTTGCTTCTGTTCCGCGGAAGTGACTATATCATGATCCAGAATCCACCTTCGGTTCCAATTCTCATTATTGTCGTTCTCTTCATTAAAACCTTCAGTAGAGACTCCAAATTGGTGATTGACTGGCATAACTTGAATTACACAATTTTAAACTTGAGGTTCCAGAATTTAAAGCATCCGTTGGTAAGAACAGTGAAATTGTACGAGAAATATCTTGGAAAGTTTGCGGATTTCAACCTTGCTGTTAGCAAAAAAATGAAAATTTTCCTAACTGAAGAATTCAATATTAACGCGTCGAAGATTATAGTACTCTATGACAGACCTGCTGACCAATTCCATCCAATTGATAAAGAAACTAGGGAAACTATTATTCAAAATCATGAGTTGTTCCATGGAGTCGAGAATCTATATCAATACAAGATTCTAGTGAGTTCCACTTCTTTCACCCCAGATGAAGATTTCGATGTACTATTGAAGGCATTAGAGAAATATGACTTAGACAAAAATCTCCCACCAATTTTCATGTTTGTAACTGGGAAGGGTCCACTTAAGCAACTGTTTTTGAAACGTGTAGATGAACTTATGCTTACAAAAAAAGTCATAATAAAATCTGCGTGGCTCTCTTCTGAGGACTATCCCAAGTTATTAGCGACTGCAGATCTTGGAATCTCGTTACATACATCTTCTAGTGGGATTGATTTGCCCATGAAAATAGTCGACTTTTTCGGCTGTGGAGTTCCCGTAGTCTCGTTAAATTTCCCTGCCATTGACGAATTAGTAAAACTGAATTACAATGGATTACTCACTTCCACTTCCTCTAATGATTCCAGCACTGACGATTCTGAAAAGATCTACAAACTTTTGGTTATGACCCTTACGGATGATAATTTGCTTTCTAGGTTGAAAGAAGGTGCAATTGCCGAAAGTAAGTTACGGTGGGATGAAAACTGGTCTCAGTCTATGAATAAGCATTTTGAATATTTCATTAATTGAAGTTTATAGAATTAACTGTGTATACTAAGGACATACGATTTCAAATTGTTTAAGTATGTTAGATCATTTTCGTCGTTCATTTTCATAGGTGCCAGGTTGCTTCCTGTCCAAAATTGAAAGCCATCACTTTCGTATTCGTCAAGGTGAGTATGCTCTGGTATCAAATCCCATTCTTCATTCTGTCCAAGAATGGTCTTTGTTGCATAGGCCCAACATTTCGCAGTCTCAGTATGATTGTAGCCTCCTCCACCTAGAATTAAGAAGGAAGTAGTTTCGAACTTTTTCAATATAAAGTCTAGTACTTGTGAGTATCCCTTGATTGTCAAATTCCACTCCTTGTGGGGGTCTGTTCCCAATCCATCACAACCCGCTTGTATAATTATAACCTCTGGTGAAAACCCCATAATCAATGGAACAACTATATTCTCAATGATATAGAGCATGCTCTTATCGCTCAACCCTCGTCTTGTTGGGATGTTGACTTTGTTGATTTTGGAATCTGTCATCTTGCCTGTCCCCGGATAGAAGCCTACATCGTATCTATGAATAGAGCATGTGAATACATTCTTGGAGTGTTCATAGCCAGACTCAACCCCATCTCCATGATGTAGATCTAAGTCAAGGTAGAAAATTCTACGAAAACGTTTTCTCAAGAAACCAATGGCAAGAATGACGTCATTGATATAGCAGAACCCAGCTGCTTTACTCTTGGTACAGTGATGACGACCACCATACCAGTTCACGACCACATTTTGATATGAAGCAGATGACTCCCGAATCAAAGTCTTTGCCGAAGCTATACTTGAACCACCTACGACTCGAACATATTCTCCAATGAATGGAAAGATGTAACAGTCATGCAGCAAACCGTATCTTTCAGTATCAGAACTACTTAATACGTCATCATTGATTGTTTCAAGATTTGAATAATGAAACTCTCCTAAATTATATTGATTCTCACGTATAAATTCATTATCAGTGACCGCCAGCTTATCTAGTCTTGTTCTATTCTTTAATAAGCAATCAACAAAGTTATCGTCATGGTAAGTAGCTAACTCCAGTCTCAGAGCTCTATATTCGCCTATAGTACCAAAGCATCTATCTCTCAACCCATACACTGTCAATAATGAAGAAATAGTAGACTGCCTACCCATATTTGATGGAAGCAAATCGCATATTTTGCTAACTCTTTCTGAATCGTTTAGCCAGACCCTTCTTTTGATATCAATTTTGTTTCCGCAACCATTATTGGACATCGCATAGTGTACCTCCCTTTTAAGGGATAATATTTATATATATATAAATTAATAGGAAATGCTTTTAGAATTTTTAGCCAAAATTCGAGCCCGAAAGAAAAGGTGCGTTTTTGTTTTTCGCTGGTGTGGATGAAGCTCTGTGTAAATTATGTAGAATTGTATATATTATGATCTTTCGACTGTTCTGAAAGATGATTCAAATCCAATGTCTGATACCTACATTTTGAATTGCTCGTGTGTCCATACTGATTTGACACAATCAATACTTGGTGATAAAGAATTTTTTTATTTATTTTGCAATTGTAATTTAGAATTTGATGGTTTGATTCAACAATTCTATTTATAATTGACATCAAAATCAGTTTCCACCATTGGAAGAAAATTCACATCAATTAATGCCTTCCACTCTTCGATTCCCTCTTTCATGTACAAAATGTCTTTCGTTTTCATCGTGGGTGACATTTCTATAACAGACTCGTGGTACTTTAAGATTGTCCAAATATAATTAATTAGGATCATACTTAAATTTACATTATTCTTCGATAGTTCTCTTAAATACGATGCAAACACTTGTATATCGTCCTCGTGTGGGCCCCTCTGTATCAAGGACAGCCGTATCCATTGATCAAGCTGTAATTTAACTTGCTGAACTGTTACTTTTTCATTCAAGAACATCGGCTTTTTAAGAAGTGTTCTTTGCTGTGAAATCCATTCCAGGGAAACCTCATCAATCATCGCCTTTGACTTTTCATACTTGATGGAAACCTTATCTCTAAGTGCTGTCATGTCAATCTCTTTGACCTTTTTCCTATATTCCATTTCTTTTAAGACTTCGACCACAACATCTGAAGGTAACTCATTCAACACTGAACTATCATATGATTGTGATACTTCATTCATGATTTTCTTGCTGGGCTGTGATTTTGAGTATAGTTTCTGACGTTTCCTCGGAGATTTTGACGGTGATTTGAAGGTTGTTTCAAGAACCCTAACGTACTTAGGTGCTGAGCCAATTTGTGAAGGGATCAACTGTTGTAGATATGCTTTGGTTCCAGGAGGAACTTTGCTTGAAATCATTCCTCTCCGTTCAAGCTCTTTCAGAATTTCTCTTCGAAGATCCCATGGCAATGCATCAAGGACTTTCCAATCGATTATAGATTCCTTGTTGTAGTAATCATGAAGTTCCGCTATCTTGACTTGTTTCTCAGCGACGTTTGAATTACGTTCAATTGGTTTGGAGTCAATGGGGTTCGATTTCAGGAATGTTTCGAACTCCTTTGTAACTAGGTTGACTGACTTGCTAAATGACAATTTCATCTGTTTTGAACTTTTCAAATTTTCAATATCCGATAGCTTTGATAAGGAAATTGAAATTCCACGTAATTCTTTAACGGGAACGGAAACCATACGATATAGAGCCTTTAATTCAGAGCCAATTATTCCCCAATCATTGGTAGGAACACCCAAGCGGGACGACTTATTCACAAAGTCGCAGTAACCCATTCCAAGATACTTTGCTGGGTTGACTGCGGCTCCATTTGCTCTTTTTGCAAGCTTGAGAGTTAAATAAGAACCACAGACACCCAAAGAAATCAATCTGGAATAAAGTTCCTTTGCGATACGGATCAAGAAATCATCCAATTGAGTAACAGTATCAAATCTGATTCCAAAATTCACATCAACAGAAACAGACTTCCTACCAAGCAAGGCTTCAGGATTACTTTTATCGATTACCAAATTCGTATCGTCAATTCCTCTGGCATATTCATAAAGTTTTGCGCCTGTTTTGTCTCCTAGAACGGATATCAATTTGGTTTTAGATAATGTTTTCAACTCACGAATATAGATATCCTCGTTCTTGGGATGATTGAGAATATTAGCGAGTCGTTCTTGGATGCTCCTTCCAAATCCAGGTAAAGATTTCACAGTAGTCAGATCTAAAAATTCTTCGACACTTTCATGAAGAAAGTACTGTCCATTTGGTTTTGCTTTTCTGAGAGCAAGTTTGGCTAGCATTACGTTACGAGATGCACCAATGCTAACTGAACATCTGGTAAGTTTAAGAACTTCATCTCGAATGCGAGAGCTTAACTCGTTGACCTTGTCGACTAACTTCTCTTCATTGTTAGCAAAGTGGCTCGAAGCGTCGATTAACACTTCATCAATCAGTACGGGGAAAATAGAATCAAATATATCGTAAGATAAGAGATAATTGTAAAACTCACTGGAATAACTTTCGTATCCTTTGTAGTCATAGTCCAACATGATTAAATTGGAACATAATTTCTTTGCCTGATTTACCCACATACCATTTTTGACTCCATAACTTCTGGCGACATAATTACAACTAGCCACATCAGATGACTTACCTCCATGAGTGACTGCTATGGGATCCTTATTGATATCAAGTTCCGGGTGATTTAGACAGGAAGCAGTTGCAAAGAAACAGTCAAAGTCAATATGAAAAATTACCTTAATACCTTGTGAAGTACACTTTAGATCACCACTTTTGTTTTCTTTGATAATCCTTCTTAAGAATTTTAATCTTAAATCTGCCTTCCACATACTGAGATGGTGTAGTCGTGAGTTGGAAAAGAAATGTTTTAAGAAATCCGGATGTTTAGCATCCATTATCTTCTTGTCGCCTTTGGATCCTTTACCATTAGAACTCGAAGGACCCATGGGCGCAATAAAGTCGTCGTTGAGTTCTTGTAAAAGAACGTCCTCGTTTTCATCGGCAGAAGAGTTGACGAGTTCCAGGTTAGACTCGACAGATGGCGTAGCAAATTTAGATTCAGCAGATGGTGAAGCAGGATCACCAATTTCTAGTCTTTGCTGGCCATATTCTAGCTCCAGAATCAATCTGTATTGTGCCCAGTCCAATAACTCGTTAGAGGTTACACAGTCTACCACCCATTGTGCTCTTACCACCTTGTAGTTCCGATATTCTACTTTCTTCTTCGGTGTGAGTCTATCACAAATTATATGAGTGGCTGCACCCTTATTGGACAAATAACTAATAAAGGTCCCACCGTGGACAATTATTAGGCGATGTATCTCGTTGATGGAAGGATTGGTGTGACCATTCACATAAACTACACAACCTTCGAATAACGGCTTCATAGTTACGACCTCTCCACCATTGAGTTCGATTCTCCTATGAAGATCCCATTTGATGTACTCTTCGTCTTCTTTCTGCTGTTTTAGATGCTTTGTCCGGAAGTAAGTGGCATAGTCTCCAAATGCGTGACTTTTTCCTACAGTAACATTATTCCCATCATCAGAATCTACATCTCTATTGTCTACATTTACATTGAGCATCATACTCGTCCTTGTAGGAGTCGAAGCTCCAAGAAGCTGTGAATCTAAATCATCATCGAATGGGTCCGTGCTCAAACTCATGATAGTGTGTTCATTAAGACTGGGCTGACGGTCAATACGGTTTGTAGCTATTGAAGCAGTGTACTTCGAATCATGGATATTAGCTAATACATGACATTGGTCGTCCAGCTGACTACAAGAATTAATAAGTTCTATCAAATTTTCATCATCGAGCGACTGGAGAAATGTCAGATACTTGACCGGATCGGTTTGCGAGACGCGTTGTGAAGAAGTCATAAAGCTACCTACTTCATCTGGATACTGAGTTTGTTCGGAATTATTATCAGACTCCTTTGCCATTTTCATTTCCATCAATGTGTTACTATAGTCATTCTGTTTTCATTGACAGAATTGTTAGATTGCTAATGATTTCGAAAAAAAAAGCTCTGCTTGGCTCAGGTTCTACTTTTTCTAACTATCCAACCATGAAGTCAGATGTCAATTAGAGTGCTGTGCAGTCCTGGCACTAATTCATGGTAGGAGAAAAATGAATACTGTGGTCGTGTCTGGAGTCTAGAACTCTTCTTTTTTTGTTTTGTGAAATGAATGATGAATTCAAAATGTGAGTGTACAGGGGGAAAAATAGATAAACAGTGCCAGAGACGAGTCTCAAATTGTTTTTGAATAGTCCCTTTATGTTGTTAATCCCACTCCAGTTCTATTAACCTCGTACTACTCCACAATGGTAAGTATTTTTGTCAGGTGTAGCTCAGTGTTACAGTGAGGTGATCTTCATGTATTGTAACAATCGGATGGTTCAGAATTGTTGGCCGAATCAATTTCTCCTGAATATCTCACATGAATACGCTACTTTTGAACTACATTATTGTTCTGAACAAAATATTAACATAAAAACAGGCTGAGAAATTATCCGAACAACAGATTGCTGAATTTAGAGAAGCTTTCTCCTTATTCGACAAGGATAAGGATGGTAAGATCACAACCAAGGAATTGGGTACTGTGATGAGATCTTTGGGCCAAAATCCATCTGAAAGTGAATTGACCGACATGATAAACGAAGTCGATGTGAATAGCGATGGTTCTGTTGACTTCCCAGAGTTCTTGACTATGATGGCCAGAAAGATGAAGGACACTGACTCTGAAGCTGAAATCGCAGAAGCCTTCAAGGTGTTTGACAGAAATGGAGATGGTAAAATTAGTGCTGCTGAGTTGAGACATGTATTGACTTCAATTGGTGAAAAATTGTCCGACGCTGACGTTGACCAAATGATTAAGGAAGCTGACACCAACAACGACGGTGAAATCGACATTCAAGAATTCACTCAATTGTTAGCTGCTAAATAAATTGATTATACCTAATACACTTCTAACATTTCAATGAGCAGCTGTTACTGAAAAATGTCAGAATGGAAATTATTGATGATTCTCTCATTTTTGCTGAATGATATTTATTTTACAAGCTTCTTCTATGCTATATGTTGTTCATATGTATATTTCCTCTTCTTTTATATAGCTGGATGATTACGATGAACCTCCAATTTATAGGAGATGATATTGCAATTTTCTAAGTATATTTAGTCAAACAAACGAATAGTAAATGAAACAACAAATGTACACTATATAAATAGTTTAAAATTTTTGTAGTCTGATTTAAAGACTGCGTACGAATTTACACTTCCTTCCACATTTTCAAACAGATTTCCCCGTATTCGATTGATATTACGACTTCCACAACTAGATAGTAATCAATACATACTAATGGAAGAGGAAAGGAAAGAAGGAGGAGGAAAACTCATAAAACAATTCGATCACAAGTATGTCAGCTCTCAAGAGGAGAAGAATAAATTGTTCAGCGATCAATCACATTCAAGTAAGAAATCTTACAACTACAACAATAGAGAAAATAGCAGAGCTGGTCGATGGCAAGGAGGCTCTAACAAATTCATTCAAAGCAATTTACCTAACAAATCTAACTATGAAGACATCTCTTACCAGAGTTTAAATCCAGAGGAGCTAGAAAGGTCCAAGCAGAGGGCGTTAAGATTCGCCAAGGACGAAATGAGATTCGAAAAGCAAAGGGAGTATGGATTTGTTAGCAGAGGTGAGGATGATCGGTTGCAGAAGAGCATCAAGGAGAGAGAAAGATACTTCAATCAGATCTTGATTAGTTTCATTGAGTATTGCAGTTCCAATACATCATCTACATTAAGTGATAAGATATCACACTTTATAGAGAGAGACGAGCTACTGAAACTTGCAGCAGATTCAAACAACAGCGCGTACAACTCGAAGCAGCTGATAACTATAGATACGATTTTGAATTCACTACGGAAACTACGAGAAGCACTCTTGTCTACTACAATCAATGAATTTTCGAAAAAGGTGTTCTTGTTTTCCATAAGAATTTCAGCAGCAATAGGACATCACCAAACCTATATTCCTTGCATATTGTACTTGCTTTCATATTACAACTTGAATAAAAAGTCGCTAATCACTATAGAAGAAATGGAAGAGATAGCTACCTTGTTCGTTCTACATCTTGCTCATTTCAACAACTCGAATTCCAAAGCTCTTAGACTCTATTTCGACTACCTTGACAAGATTGACGATAGCAGAACTGGCAAAACTTTTGAAGTTCTACAGAGTTGGATCCATCGTGATTACTACAATTGGATGAAATATTACAATATGGAAACCGAGAATGCCAAAGCGTCGATTATGAAGTTTGGATTGCAGACGATGTTGAAACACATCATCGATTGTGTGAGTAAGTCGTATTTCACTATAACAAAATCCCAGCTTGAACAAACGCTTCTCCCACGAGGATACACTTTGGAAGCTATTGTAGAAAATTATAATTTAACCTGGAAGACCGACGAGCAGAATAGCCAAGTTATAATAGTAAGAGATAGAGCCACTCCAAAATAATTTAACGCTAATGTAATCAAATGAAGAGTGTGTGGGGAAGAAAATCCGTTCTGCAATAGTAGGAAAAATCTGAGACTCTAAATTCGCGAATAAATATGTAGAATCTCTGTTCAAATTAAGAAATAAAATTAAGCATAAGAACCTTTGTAACAAAACTTTGCCTATACTTCTTGAAGTAAAAAAGTCCAAAAATACCAGAATAAAGTAATATTCTCATTCAGCATATTATTCGCGTGATGTCTAGTCTAAGTTCTCCATCCCCTAAACTACCAGATCTCATCAAAATAGATGATATTACGTCAGGCAAAATTGACCCTGGTTTAATATTCAATGAGCTTGAAAGATTGAAAGTTGAAATCAACATCATGCGAAATGATATGTCCCTATTGGTAAAGTCATTGGCAACCATTCCACCGAACCAATCACAACAAGAATATTACAGAGTAGTAGTGCTGCGATTGAAATCCGTTCAAATTAGCATTAAAGACTACTGTGCTAAGTACAACAAGCTCCTTCCGATAATAAATTTAGCACAAATTAGACTAGGACACGAGGTGGAGATTATCCCCCAGAACCCTACAGGTTCGTCTAAGCCATCAGGCAGTCGATTATCTGTATCTGGCCCAATATCCAATGGAACTTCGGGAGTATCTGGTAGTGGATTCAATGTGAATTCCAGTTTGATAGGAGCGTCGCCAGTTTTAAATGGAAACAACACAAAGGTCAAAAGAAACAATTCTGTAAACAAGGGTAATCCTACTAACGACGCTACTAACGGAGGCACGGTTAATCAGCCAATAGTTATTTAGTAAATTGCTTGCGACAAAAACAATAGCAAGGGGCTCAGAAGAGATACAAATGAAAGAGTAGTGTTTGGGTCTTAGATAATGATATATAGGACAGCGTGATCTACGACAATTCATTACCTATCAGTTTCGGGCAAAATAAAAAATTGAAGCGTTTTATATTTCTATATCTAAATCTGGTCTGGGGTTACCCTGAACTGACTCACAATTTCCACCATACGATTTTAGTTGCGACTCCTTTTGCAGATTGAAAAATTGAAGATGCCGAAGTATATATATTCTCGTTCTTGTTTTCCAACTAGAACATTCTATACTAATATAAAACAATAGTTTAGCCTTACTTAAATTGTCATGGCTGCTTTATTAAAAGAAACTTTTTCTAGGTGCAAGAAAGAAGGACGTAATGCCTTGGTCAACTTCATTACTGCTGGCTACCCAACTATTGAAGACACTGTTCCAATCTTAAAGAGCATGCAAGATGCCGGTGTGGACATCATTGAATTGGGAATTCCCTTCTCCGATCCAATTGCTGACGGCCCAACCATCCAGGCTGCCAATAACGTCGCCTTGGACAATGGAATTACAGTTCCAAAGTGTTTAGAGTTGGTCAAGCAAGCAAGAGAACAAGGAGTTACTGTTCCAGTCATCTTGATGGGTTACTACAACCCGATCTTGAAGTACGGTGAAATCAAGTTGATTGAGGACTCTGCTAGGGCAGGTGCCAACGGTTTCATAGTCGTCGACTTGCCTCCTGAAGAAGCTATAAAGTTCAGATCCTCTTGTGCCCGTTCTGGATTATCGTATGTTCCCTTGGTTGCTCCTTCTACTACCGACGAAAGATTGAAGGTATTAGGTGAAATTGCTGACTCATTTATCTACGTTGTTTCTAAGATGGGTACCACAGGCGCATCCAAATCTGTTTCTTCTGGTATATCGGAGTTGTGTGCTAGAGTTAGAAAGTTCGCCGGTTCTACTCCAATTGCTGTCGGTTTCGGAGTATCTACTAGAGAACATTTCTTAACAGTTGGTGAGAGTGCCGATGGTGTGGTTATTGGTTCTAGAATTGTCACCTTGATTGGTGAATCTCAACCAGGCGAGAGAGGAGTGACCGCTTACAACTATGTCAAATCTATCTTAGGTGAAAGTTTTTGTGCCAAGGCACCAACGTCTTTCTCTCAAGCTGTCGCTGCTGATAGAACAGAAACTAAACCAGTTCTCGAAGAGATCCACAAATTCAACCCAAGGTTTGGTGATTTCGGTGGTCAATATGTTCCTGAAGCATTGCACTCATGTTTGGCTGAATTGGAAAAGGGATTTGAAAGCGCTGTTGCTGATCCCGAATTTTGGAAGGATTTTAAGGACTTGTATTCTTACATTGGAAGACCTTCCTCTTTACATAAGGCCGAAAGATTAACTGAGTATGCTGGAGGCGCCCAGATTTGGTTGAAGAGAGAAGACTTGAATCATACTGGGTCCCACAAGATCAACAATGCGTTGGCTCAGGTATTGATAGCCAAAAGATTAGGTAAGAAGAAGATAATAGCTGAGACTGGTGCAGGGCAACACGGTGTTGCTACTGCTACCGCTTGTGCTAAGTTTGGATTGGAATGTACTGTCTTCATGGGAGCTGAAGATGTAAGACGTCAAGCGTTGAACGTCTTCAGAATGAGAATCTTGGGCGCTAAAGTTGTGGCTGTCACGAATGGTACCCAAACATTGAGAGATGCAACTTCTGAAGCCTTCCGATTCTGGGTGTCAAACTTGGAATCGACCCATTATGTTGTTGGATCAGCTATTGGACCACATCCATACCCAACCTTGGTTAGAACATTCCAAAGTGTTATTGGTCAAGAAACCAAAGAACAATTTAAGGCTTTAAACAACGGCAAGTTACCAAATGCCGTCGTCGCTTGTGTCGGTGGTGGTTCTAATTCTACTGGTATGTTCTCTCCTTTTGAACATGATGCTGAAGTCAAGATGTTAGGTGTCGAAGCTGGTGGTGACGGCTTGGACACTGATCGTCATTCTGCAACTTTGACGGCTGGAATCCCGGGTGTGTTCCATGGTGTCAAGACTTATGTTCTTCAGGATAGTGATGGACAAGTTCACGACACTCATTCTGTTTCTGCAGGATTAGACTATCCTGGTGTCGGACCAGAATTGGCATTCTGGAAGAGCACTGGTCGTGCTGACTTCGTTGCTGCTACTGATTCACAGGCCTTGCAAGGGTTCAAATTGTTGTCTCAATTGGAAGGTATCATTCCAGCTTTGGAATCTTCGCACGCTATATATGGTGGTGTTGAGTTAGCCAAGACTATGTCAAAGGATCAACATGTTGTGATCAATGTTTCTGGACGAGGTGACAAAGATGTCCAAAGTGTTGCGGAAGTTTTACCGAAGTTGGGTGAGAAAATCGGTTGGGATTTGAGATTTGAGACCGATCCTACAAAGTAAGTCTAGTACATATTAAGAAAACTCTATATTTTATTTACCGCTAATAACATTGTTGGTGATTTTACAATTCTTCAGCCATATTCATGATCAATAAAATTGTTGATGTCCAGCCTAAGAAATTCTTAGCACCATTAGCATTTCCAGTTTCATCATCATATTGTTCCCAAACGTATCCTGTTTTCTCCCATTGTTCTACAACATTGTTAACAAGATTCAACCTCAAATTCTTGTAAACAATCTTAAATTTGCTACTAATTTCGGGACTCATACGATGATGGGCAACATCGTAATAGTACTGCAATCCTTCTAAGACAAGGTAATTAATATTCAACCAAATTGGAGACCTCCAGTAGTTTTCTTCAGTTCTGTAGAACTTGTCAGATTTGGACAACGACCTGATACCATAATCACTCCATAATTCATCTGGATTGTAAATTAGGTCCACTATTGCTTCCAATTTATCAAGTTCTTCTATATCAATTAGTTTGGTCAAGAAAGGGAATAATGAAATGTAACCCTTATGGCATACTTTAATACTCTCGTCATCTTCATCTACCGTAACATCACAATACGTTTTTTCCTCATCCGACCAATGTAGTTTTCTCAAATTGTCGACAACATTTGCTTCATGTTGAGCGAATAGTTCAGCATCCTTGTCATGTTTCAAAAGTTGGGCAATCATTTTCATCGATCGTGACATGACTCCAACCCACGAAAGAAGATCGACATTCAACTCAGCAACATCGGCAGGTATGGGTCTTGGATAGTCGTCAATTCCACTTGCAAGACAGTGGGTGGTGGTTCTGCCTCTCCAACGGTATGCTTCTAAATTAGTTCCTCTTCCAAATTCTTCCACGTGTCCCTTCTGCGTTCTTCTGAACCACTCGTAATGAGTCTTCAATCGTGGATATACAAGTTTCGTATAGTTAGTTAATAACTCTGGGTTGTCGAGAATGACTTGTCCCAAATCCTTGGACGTAAGAACAGATTCATCGTTGTAAAATAATGGTTCATCAATATTTCCGTAATTTTCGGCCAGTCTTGCTGATTCCAAGAGATATGTAAAAGCTAGCATCAATGTAGGAGGATTAACGATTTCTGGACTTTGCACTTGAAATTGTTCTGGCACACGAGACCTCAGTTCTGAACCAAGAATTTGTTCACGAGCTATCCAACCGTCATCATCAATCAAACTAAACCAAGACTTCATGATTTCCATGACCAAATCAGAGTCGTACTTCAATAGCGGCAATAAATGAAATCCCTCATCCCACAAGAAACCTCTTGGAAAGAAAGGTCTAGATGGTACTAAGGTGAATAATTCATTGGGACCTTCTGGAGCTCCAACTAATTGTTGTGCCTCAAATGACTCCTCATCTAGCACAGTTTCTCTATCAACTAAATGGTCGCCGTAAACATAAGAAATTCCACCGAGTAAACCTGACAAAATTTCTTTTCCGAATATTTTAAACTTTTGCGAATTATGGAACGGTTTATTTAAAGGAAAATGTTTGTCAAACTTTTCGTTGACCAATGTCAGGACTTGGTTTATTTTCGAGTTGATGTTCTTAGATGTAATTTTCTCTGTGGCTGGGGTAATCGCATTTGTATAAATTATGTCGAATTCACATGCCCCTTGGTATATCTTTTGTACAAAGTGAAGATTTCCTTCAAAATCATTCAAATCTCTGATAATAAATGCCTGTTCTGGAGGAAAGTCGTTCAAAGCGGAATGCTTTTCTACTAAATCCTTAACCGATTCTTGTAACAAAGTAAGAAAAATGTCTCTTGCTTTCCAAACATTGTCATCAGGAACACGTAAGCTTATGTGATGTACTCTGGTTGGATCTAAATCGGGACTAGCAGGCTCTGAAGATGGATGCCTATTCGTAGCTGGGCCATCGTTGATTTCGATATCGAAGATTCCTAATTCCTCAGAAATACCTGACAACTTGACGGTACCTTCGTAGCCTGATGCACTTTTAGGGTTGTCCAACTGCAAGTATCCAGTTCTGGAATCGCCTTCTATTGGAGACTGCTTTTCTCCTTCCAATCCAGAATACCAAACAAATGAAGTCTTAACATTCTCGTAACCCTTCTGAGGTTGTGCCATGACTTTCACTGCCCATGACTTTCCATCGTCACTCTTGACGAAGTCAATGAAAATCTTGATATGGCATTCATCATCCTCGATGACTTGTCTACCTCCAACTCTAGGATCGTATGAAATCCAATTGGCACTTCTCATTTTGTCACCCTGTTCATAAAAGTGTCTCATACGTCCAACACCGTCATATCCATCGGCATTGTACCACATTAACCCAGAAATCAAAGATCTTGGAATTCTTGGTCGTATTCCGAAATAAAGAGCAGATCTATAAGGACCCCATAATAGCGAATCATTTGATAATTTACTGTATTGATGCTCCAAGTCACTCTTGAATTGAGACTCATCAGCTTCTCCTTCTTCAGCTAACACATTGAACTCATATTGTTCTGCCAAAGAATAGCGAAACAGGAATAACAAGAACAATAAACTTGAAACTTGTATTGATATTCTCATGGTGGCACAATTCCATAGAAACTCTCCAGTAGTTTTTCAAAGAGTTCTACATATTGAACGATGAAGAGTGTATGGACAAGTTTGGTACATCACTAAGAAAAATTAGCAATTGCACATTTCATACAAAATTGCACCCAAAAGAAGTCCAAGTATTTCAGAAGAGCGTGTAGTTCCTCATGTTCACCAATGTGGCCACATAAAAAGGGTCTAGGTATTCGACTAAGCTATGGAGTTGACGGAAATGGTCAAGTGGAACTAGATACTATTCGACGGTCCAGTGAAAATGGAGAAAAAGACGAGTCAACAAATTCTCCAGAAACGCTTTCTTTGGGTGTTTCGGCTACTACTTGCTACGCAAAGCGTCAAGAAGTCAAGTTTGTTCTACATGAGATATCAAGGTCACTTTTTCAGTTAGTTCGAAGTCTGACATCTTCGTTCACGTTGAATTCAAGAATTTATGACAATTTAGAAGCTGCGATCAAACCAATCTATAAAAAACACCTACAATTAGAAGTTACAGAAGCATACGTCCCTGACAATATACTTAATTCATATTTAATAGAGTCGAAGACCTTGACTTCAACCATCGCTTATGATCCAAACTACGAGAATCTTTTCGCCTTGTTTAATATTCAAATAAAAGGTCTGTCTCAGTCTATTAGATCAATCGCATACGTTTCTGGTGAATCTGGAAATATTATAAATGTTGGATTAGTGAAAAGCAAAGCTGAAGAAGCTCGAAACAATTTCAACAAGGGATCCCAAATAAAATTATTGGTTCCAGAATTGTCTAAACCTTTTCAGATCTCGTTGTCCGAGCCTATAAAGCAAATTGAAATAGCAAGAGAAGTTTTTGATTACACACCATCTTATATTGTTGTGAGAACTAGCAGTAAGGTTTACGTACTTTGTTGTCGTAAGTCTACCTCGGAAATGTGGACTCCAGCAAATTTGGAAGTGCTGGTGGTGGGTTGTATTGAGTCCCAAGATTTAGCATGCAATGAATTTGCCCACGTATCCGTAAATCCATATGATTTTTCGCAGTTTGCAGTGATTGACGTACGAGGTCATTTCCGGTTGTGGGCAATTCTGTTCGATGCTCTAAAGATTTTGAATTTGGATAACCTGCAATGCTCCCCATCAGTGGAAGATTGTACAGAGTTGTCAAATTGGAAAAGGATCCAATGGGCACATGATTCAAATCATCTTGTCGTATTGACTAGGACTACGATTACTCAGTTTACTGTTTCTCCGAAATTGCAATGTCGGAAACTTATAACTTCAAACACATGGTCTAGAATTCAAGATTTTGCAAGTTTTGGTGAAAATTCATTTCTTTTGACTTCGAAGGAGTTGATTTGGTTTAAATTTGAGTCTACAGTGACCAGACTTATGTCCTGGAAGCATTTCCTTGATGATTCCGACCCATCCTTAAGAATACAAGTTACAGAAACCAAACAAGAAGGGAGATTTTGTTGTTTAATCTACTCGCAGGTTTATTCATTGATATTTGTTTACAATTTTGCATATCGAGATGGAAAGCCATTAAGTTTACATGACCCGTACTATTTAAGAAAGGAAGAAGGCAAATCTGATTTGAGGCAAGTTGCACTAGTGGATATCACTCGAGACTTTTATTACTCAACTCAAGAAAAGAATGATTTTGTTGACGATGATGATTCTGATTATAATATGGCTAGAAATTTTGGGCTCTTCGAACTTACCACGGATCTATCACTAACAATTCGATGCTTTTCTGAGCTCCCCGATTACACATTGAAAATCGATGAGGATTTATTAGACTTAGTAGTTGAGAACGGAGAAGAGAAGAATCATTCTACACATCTTCATTTCAGATTTCTATCCAAGAGAAATGTCACAAAGCTATTGGGCTTTCTTTTTGAGACAAAAGACGTATATTATGAAAAGTCTTTTCAAATACAGTCTATTCAAGAATATGCTTATTCATTGGGCGAAGGAGCTAGCAAATTTGATGAGCGAAGCTCGAGGTACTATTGTTTGTTAGATATTGCTAGCAATGTACCAAAGTTTATCGAAGATGTAGCAGAATTCGACTTAATGGTTGAACAGTTGTCTTTCTTTTATGAGGAGAAGGGAATTAGAATGTCGAGTCTTGTAAATCAGTTCCTTCAGAATTTCAATATGCTTGATTCTTTTGAAGTTCAGGAAGTTGAAAGAACTCATGCAAATGATATTTTTGAGTTGTTCTACAACGCCTATTTTCCTGGATATCATTCGTTACGAAAGTATAATAGTATTAATGGTCTTATTAGATTGGCAATTTTATTAACGGCATCCCTCATCAAGACCAAGCCTTGTAAAATATCTGACCAAATACAGTCCGAATATGAATCTGTTATCAAGGATGCACTGCCAAAGATTTCCGCCTTGTTAGGAGAATGGGACTCGGACTGCAGCGATTCTTCTCCAGATACGAGTTTTGATTCACAAATCGCCCATGCAGATATCATGTATTCAATTCCGACAATAAGGGTAAGATCAACCCTCACATCAAGCAAATTCAAGTCAAAGTCACTTCGACAGAAAGCAATCAAGATTTCACAATCTCAGACACAGTCGAACTTGGCACAGTATTCACAAATGTCGCAATTATCGCAATCTAATCATATGGCCCCGTCCAGCCAGTATTCAGCATCAGATGATTCTTTGTTATACTCTCAAGAAGTCATGCCTTCTTCACAAGCCAAAACAACGTCGCTTTCTCAAAAGAGAAAGATTGGTTCTCAAGCAAGTCAAACATCTAACAAAAGGAAGAAAAAGAAGGGTGGATTTTCGTGATTTTTAACTTTCAAAGTTGTAATTATATGTATAATAGCTGTATTATATCACGTTCTTTTAATCCCATACTGATTTAGTTTCACAGTTTATGTCGAGGATTTTTTGGGCTAATCTCTTCGGATCTACACCATGATCGATCATCTTAATACATAATTGTAAGGTGGATTCGTCTATCTCGTGTACATCCAAAATCCTCGCAAGTTCTATAACTAGTTCGTTAGGTTTGGCCAGGTCCGTGGGGTCCGATTGATTCATGTCAGCTAAAGACTTACTTCACGGAATATATTTCTGAATTAAAAATATCGAAGACTAAATATAATGCGTCCTGTTTTTTCGCAATTCTCAAATATTCTTTTAACATAAAGAAATGATATTCACCAATAGAATTTGTAGGTTGAGTTTCGCTGATATTGGTGTGAGGTTTATCAATACGCTTCTTCTTCAGAAGCCAGTTATACCTCCTCCTCTAGATATTGCTTTCTTTGGAAGCGATGATTTTAGTGTGCAATCGTTAGATCGACTTCACAATTACAGATTGCAACACCCAGAAAGGATACTGTCCATCAAGGTTATCACCAGAACTATCAAGCCTACTGGAAGAAAGCTCAAAGCCTATGTAGATCTACCAATTGGCGATTTTTGTAAGAAATTAGATGGAAGTCTAAATAGAATCCCTGTTCTACGAGCTGATTCCACGGAAGATATTCTCAACATAATGAATTCAAATACATTCTCGTTGGCAATTGCAGTTTCGTATGGAAAGCTTATCCCTGCAAAGTTCTTGAAGTCTTGTGAATTCGGGGGGCTCAATGTCCATCCTTCACTACTTCCCAAATATTCTGGTGCGTCACCGATTCAATTTACATTGCTCAATGATGATAAGTCGGCAGGCTGCACAATTCAGACCCTTCATCCTACCAAGTTCGATCAAGGTGACATTCTATTGCAATCAAACGAAATATCCGTTTCCAAAACTGATAACTTTAAAAGTTTACAGACTCATTTGGGAGCCATGGGAAGTGATCTTTTGGTCCAAGCTATAGACGAGGGTCTCTTCATGGAAAACAATTCGTTCCGTCATCAAAGTGAGAGCAAGTATTCGTTATCTTATGCCCCAAAAATAAGCCCTTCGATGTCTGAGATACAATGGGCAATCAAATCTTCGTTGCAGATAAAAAGGATGGAAGATGCGTTGGGCTCATTGCATTCTTACAAATTTATCTACTTGAAGAGAAAGAAAAAAGTTTTACAGGAGAACAAGAGGGTCATCCTTTCTGAGATTGATGTAATTGAGGATGGAGTTTACCCTTCTATTACCAAGCCTGGTCAGTTTTGTCTCGAGGATGCTAGTAATCCACGATTGATTGTAAAAACAGCTGATGGTCATATTGGCATTGGAAAATTAAAATTTCAAGCTTGTAACGAAGAAATACCTGAAGTTTTTTTAAGGGCTTTGGCAAAGAGATCTGGAAACACTCCTCATGAATTTAATACAAGATGCATGAACTGATATTTGCATGAACTAATATTTGCATGAACTAGAATTTATAAATCTATAATACTATCTGGCAGTGCTTATTGAATTCTTCAACGGCAATGGCAATCTTGTTGTACAAGAAGTTTCTATTTTTCTTTTCGGGAATTGGAATGAATGGACCTTCTCTTCTCTTGAGTCCAATACTCAATCCAGATGGTTCAACGGAAATGGATTTAATTTGGTCAAAGTTAATCACCCACCTGGTCTTCAAATTGTTAGCTTCAAAAAGAACAATCATCTTGTAAGTTACCAAAACTACCTTCTCTTCACCCGAAAGTAATAAATGTGCCAAATACGTTTCTCTAAAGTAGACACCTCCATCAATTGAATTGAGCCAATATTGGCCCTGTGCTTCTCTCTGTGAAAAAGGTCTTATAACATGATCATGGGCGATATGTCTTGGAAGTCTCACCTTGTCCAATCCCTCTGCATCGAAAACTGTTGTTGTGTTTCTGATACCTTCACTGACATTGGATGCCAAATCAAAGAACCCTATTGCAGTCTTAGTAGGCAAGCCAACTACACCTCTTCCTAGGCCCTTGAAAAACCCAGTTGCTCCCTCTGCGTTTGCACCTTCGATTGGAGCTGTTGCAATACCTGTAACACCAGAAGAGATTGATTCGAAAAACGAATTGGCACCTGAAGCAACTCCATAAAGAGCATGTTTTGGTTTGTTACGGCGTTGGTTGAGTCGACGACGTTCCTGGAAGTTCTTATCCATTGTCGCTACTGACAACCCTTTTGCTATTGATCCAGTAAACTTGGCAAACGAATCTGAAAAGCCAAATATTGATTTCTTCACAAAACTCAATCCACCTTTAGCAATACTAATTCCCAATTCTTGAGGACGATCATTGATAATGAATCCTTGATACGGTTCATAGAAAATATCAAGTACACCAGATGAAATATGATTAAACAATCCTACTGGATTTCCAATGACATCAGCGGAACCAAGAATCTTATGAACTTGATAGAAAAATGACTGTCCATAGTGAGTCTGAATTGATTCCATCAATATAGGTATTGGAACTCTAATATTCTCGATAAATAAAGCATTCAACTTAATTGGAGCATCGTTAATGTTTCCAATTGCCATGGTGAGTACATTGAAGAAGAACATCAATGTATTTTGAGACGCTGCTTTGTCTTCTGCGTTTACTCTTTCCGTACGTACAAATGATAAATTCAATTGGATCGGTTGAAGGTGCAATGCTTCGAAGTAGATATCACTAGCACCAGTTAAACTGTCTGGCTCTGGAAGTTTGAGTTCGGCATCACACAAATTATCAATAGTTTCCTTGTTCCAGCTTGCACCTGGGAACTTAGCAAAGTCTAAGAGGGCAAACAAGAAATCCTCATCAATTTCAAATGTCATCTCCTGCAACAAAATTGTCGCATACTTAATAAATAGAACTCCATGGCTATCATCCTTGACACGAACGAGTGAGCCTGAAAGTGACGGGTGGCTATTTAATTCTCTACCCGACTTAGGAATGACACTTGGGTACTGTATAATTGGGAATATTCCTCCGTATAATTGATTGTCAATCTGCATCCACTTCAATTTAAAACTGACGTTTTGGTATAAGTCTGACTCATTATACCTAAGTTCCAATCCTCGAATGGTAATATAGCATAACTCCTGGAATCTGGTATTTATCAACGAAACCCCGAAACCTTCAAACTTCGACACAATCTTGGTATGATAATTCTCGTCACTTTCAGATGCTTCAAAATTCTGAGATAGGGCTACCGTAGAACTTGATTTATCTCCAGGGAGTTTATACAAACTGACTGATGGGTCATAATTGGTTATGATCAATGACTGGGTTGGGCCATCTGCTACAACATTAAGATCGACAATCGTTTGCTCTGCATCTTGAGTTGGTGGAAGTCTAAATGGTTTCAAGTTTCCAATTTCTGCCAAATTTACAGCTCTTTCCCTACCGTGAGATCTAATTATCAACTCCTTTATGACAGCATTAGGATAATCATATGCATATGGCATAACACTTTTAGCAAGAATTTTGTAGTAAATAGGCTTGTATTGTGTATCACTTTTGACAACTTCTCCATTTTCGTTAATGTTTGGGTCATTTTGATAAATGTAAAATTCAGAGTCACTGAAGTTTCTGATAGAAAATGGCCAATTGTTATTTGCATTTTCGATTTGAATAAACATTGTAGCATTTTCCAAAATAATGTTCACTTTCAATAAGATTTGTCCGGCACTTTCTTTGTACACCTTGATAAATAATTGACCAATGTCGTCAAGTGTAAATGGTGAGGACCAAGTCTTAGAAGAATGCAAGAATTTAATCAAAATACTCTTCTTTTCTAATCTTCGAAGTCCATAGAGTGGCAATAATTCATTTGGTCCAATTTGAATTTGTTTCGTGGTCCCACTTTCAACAATTTGTAAGGTTTCCTGAAGAGTATTTCTAACAATATATCTTGGAGCGATTGTTACCACCTTGGATAAGTTATATTTACCTTTTCCTTCTTCAATCGAAATCCCAACATTCATTTCAATTTGTCTACCTGGAACTTGAGCTTTCGCGCTTATGTCCTGACCTAGAGCATCAAAGCTGATGGGCGCCGTAAACGCAGAATCGCCAATTTTCAATTGAGCCCTGTTTTTTCGGTCACCAAACCTATCAAATGAAAACATAATTGGAATCACTGGTTGAGAAGATACTTTTCCATGTGAGTATGTCAGGTTTCCCTTTTCATCAACTAGAAGGTTCTGGCCAGTTCTATTCAAAATAACATAAGGGGAATAGATAACCACTCGAAGACTTGTGCTTTCTGATTTCTTTCTCGGGTAGTATATTCTTAATTTTAGTTGTTGTCCGTCCTGGTTTCTCAAAATAATTGTATTCTCTCTCTTAAATTCACTTCCTTTAGGGATATTAATAATTGCGAATTCAGACTTTCCAAAATTACTGTTCTTCGGCTGAACACTTAACAATAGCAAATTATCCAAGCTGACAACATGCACATAACTCTTTATTCCATTTCCAATCACTCCCTTCCAATCCTTCTTTAGGTTTTTGTCATATAACCTGTAATTTAAATCAAAAGGCAATAGATTCTCAATTTCCACAGGAGCAGAAATCACTAATTTCAAGTGCGGGTAAATTTTGGCTAATGGTTCATCATGGTCATATACAGCCTCAGCTTGAAAGTAAAAGGACGATGAGTCATTACACAGACCTGCTGCACACTTCAAGGACACTCCATTCTTAATTAAATCTTTCCAATATAATGGTCTGTCTGACCATTCATATGGGGTATCAATATAAGGTCGTATCTTAATTGCACTTGAATAGACAAAATCTATTGGCAATGCCTTTCCTTCCTTCGATTTAATTACTAACTCTTCTGTTGCATTGACATTCATAATTTTGACAATTATAGGAACATCTGCATCATTTTCAACTCGGACCGTTGATTTGAACAAAATAGTCTTGACATTATCATCACCCAATGTTATATCACATGACAATCGGTTATGAACTCCATCAACAGATGGATACAAAATAAACAATTCTTCACCTTCGCCAGTTGCAGAAATCCCGTTCACAACCTCATATCTCGAATTCAATAATTTAACACCCAATATTCCAGCGTTGTTGTTAGTATCCAAATTCTCACGAATATCTCTCCAGTCCTCGAATGACCAAGATAACTTTTTGTGGGACTTTATAACCTTTTTGTTTTCTCTTGTATCGTTCGAAGAGTCTGCCCATATTTCTAAGTCAAATCCCGTCTCGTTGACAATTAGATATGGATTATCTTCTCCTCGTGGTTTCAAGTGCTGATCGGAAGTGATCAAACTGGATATTTGAGAGAATAATGCAACAGAATGTGAAGTAATAGTAATCTCAGCCAATTGTCGGGAAACAACTTCTACAAGCAAACTTTTCTGCGGTGTGAGAACATTTGAGGCATAGATTGCAATAGGCCATGTTTCAATAAGTGGTTCCCATGTAGATCTGGCGTAATTGTAGATATTGACAAACTGCTCAATGTGAACTTCTGCATTTAAATCTGTTGACCAATTAATAGCTCTTACTTCGAATGGTCTAACATTCATATCAAGAACTGGTAATTCATGAACATTTCCGATCAATACGAATCTGACACCTCCAATACTTGCCACTAGTTCTTCGCCTTTTACAATTGCAGCATTGTCAATCGTTTCAGCTTCCTTTGTTGTAGCTGACTTCGTGGAAAAGCTCGTTAGGATGCTTGGAGCATATCTGGAGAGCCTTCTCTTGAAATCTTCAGACAATTTGTAGTCGGACTCTTGACTTGCCGTTTGATCCGATTGCCCTTTGCTATATAATTCATTCGCGTGGTTGAATATATCCAAAGCTAGCCGAATATCTCTTAATGAAACTCTTACAATCATGGGGTCCACAGATGCTTGAATATTGGTTAAAAAACTAGTTGACGTAGATCCATTTGAATCGTGGGCAAATGAAACTGAAAAGTCATCAATTATTCTATACCTCGTGTCATCAAAATCATTCATAGCAGTTAAGAAAAGTCCAATATTGCTTGCTGCAAGAGATATTACATTCTGACTGGCGATCAAAATTTGCTCGACTTTGAAGACAATTGCTTCGGTGTCTTCTTTTGTTGAATCTGCTAGCAATATGACAGACGGCTCCTTAACATTTATTGAAAATCCAATGTTCTGCGATAGTGGCTTAGGATGATGAGAATCATTGTCCTTTGTGGATCCGTTGCTGATGCTTCCTTTGTCTCCAGGTATTAGTTCACCGCTTAGGGAGTAGTCAATGACCATAGAACCATCATTCTCAAAACTTCTATCAAAGAATGCCTTCAATTCGAACAAATAATCTAGAGCAAGAATTATTCTTGGTTTTTCTATGGATAGCATGGCCGTTATATTTTTTTTCTCGGCAGGACCATCTGTCGTTACTGAAAGAACAAATTGATCGTGGTTACCACTTATAGGCGGTATCAATTCTCTGAACTTACTGTCAGTATTTTCTCTGATATCACTTACAACAAATGAACCTACATTAAAGTTTGAAGTGAAGTGTCCATCTTCTCTCAAATCAAAATCAAAGTGAAACTTTTTTAAGCTGAACGAAGCCAACCTGGTCTTCTCTATTTCTTCGACACCGAAAGTCCTATTGTAAATTTTCAATGAAATACTCGGAACCTCGAATTTCAATTCCACATTCCTGTGCTCTGGTGGAACTTCTACTGCCTTACTCTCATAAATATTCAATTTAATTGATTCACTTGCAGCATTTGCATTTGCGTTTCTAACAGTCGTATCGTGTCTAATAACAGCATTTGCATTTTCGGCATCAATTTCAATATCATCAAATAAATAACTTGCATCCGGAAATGTAAAGACTTTTGAAACAGAATCTGAAATAGAAAGCAATTTCTTCAATTGCAATTCCGTCAAGTTTAAGTCCATAGCTGGCATCTTACCATTGATAATGAAAGTAGGAATATCCTTAACGTAAGTTTCGTTGTAGTCGATCAGGAATGATACGTCAAAGTTATCAACTATTTTAGAATTTTGTCTACAACTTGTTTCAAAGTTGAACAACGACAAGAGGTTTACTTTTCGAATTCCTGCCGAAATGAAGTTTTTCAAGATTTCATTCAGTTCCTTGAATTCATTGAAAGCATATATCTCCCCGAGACTAGCAGAAACTGTATCATATAGCATGTCCGAATTCTCCACTAAAGTAGGAAAAATAATGGTTGGTGCTTTGATTAATAAATCAAACTTTATTTTATTTGCATTATCAATTTGACCAGCTTGGTTAATCGCAGCGTCCCTAGCTTTGTCATAGATAGCTTTCATCTTCAAAAATTGGCTCAAATAAGTGAGGATTCTGTTCAACGAACTTTCAATAAAGTTAATTGTAATGGCACCTGTGTTGAAGGATATAAAAGAATTGTAGGTGTTGACGCTGTTTTCTCTATCAAACGTCTTGTAGGTAAATTCCGCAAGATTGTCACCTTCCATGCTGATTAAATTTCTCAAGAGAGAATCCCTTGGTGAACCTTGATTAATCTCATCGTGTAATGTAAGTGCTCCTAGTTTCCCGTTGACTTCTATTTCTTCTGGCACTAAGAACACATAAATTTCAGCCGTACTTAACTTCAATGTCGCTAATTTTAGTGCATCCTCATTCAAAACCAAGATAATACTATCCAAATTTATCTTGACATTAATCTTTTGTGGGGAAACTTCATCATCTCTTGAGTCATTGTGTTTTAATTCATCGGCTGCTGTCGCCTCTGCATTTGGATCTGTGAAAGTGTTCAAGACAAAGTTAAGGATGCTCAAAAAGGATTTTCTTGATACAACGAACTTCACCGTTGCTATATCCAATTTAATATCCTGGTCAAATATTTCAATTTCCTTGTCGTTGTATTCAACAATTCTCTGTGTCCTCCAATAGTCAAGTTTGAAAATTTCTTTGTTCACAATTTCCTCTTCAGTAAAATTATTCGATGAAATCAATTTGGCAAACTCAGGGACTCCTGATCGCTCAATATGGTCTATAAGATTTATGTCGTCTAATATTAAATCGAGGTGCATCAATTTTTGCGTGTTGTAGAAGTTCAACGATAAGTAGTCACCAACCAAATCCACTAATGGCTCGGTCTGAAGAGTATGTCCATTTATACATCTAGAAAGTGATATGTTGACCAATTGAACATTAAAACTGAATTCAAATATGTGCTGATTGCTTATAGCTTCAGTTTGTTTGTAATCTATGTTCTTATTAGTTTTCTCGATCTGACCAGTCAAAGTCTTCTGCTCACTGGGACTGTCTTCGATTTCAACACTACCATTTCTAGTTCCAAATGCTTCAAAAATACTGGATTCCTCTCCATCAGATTCTCCAAAATTTGGCAACGACGCATCAATAATTTGCATGATAGTTTTATATTGGAAATCATTGATGGCAAGATTGATCTCGGGTACTTCTCCACTTACCTTGAACTTCGCTAAATTGTATGCATCGGGAAGTATCGAAATTCCCAAAAGTAATTTTATGTTGAGCTTATCTAGCATTAATGAATTTCCCTTGCTATTCTCTGAATGTAATTGTTCCATTGTGGACTTGATATTCAGTCCAACAAGAAATTGTGCATCTTGCAAATGTAGATTAAACTGGTCATACATCAAGGTATTGAGTTGCTTCCAATCCTCTTCTGTGTAACTTTCTTTCGAGCGAACTTCTTCTATTGTTGTTTTGTCGACTAAATTGCTTACTACACTGATATGACCTGCATCAAGAATAGCAACTGGTGACTTAAAGCTGGAAGGATCCAACTGTACAATTATAAGTGGTGCTTGTAAGTCTAATTTGACATTTATGGTTTTATGTTCTTCTAGCGCATATTGCAATCCTATCCTTGTTTGAGCAGTAAGTCCTTCTACTGTAGCTTCGGCGGCGTTCATGATTGCACCGACTGTATCAAGATGGATCTTTGGTGGCCTAAAAAATCGAGCAACCTCTTCAATAAACATCGGATTATAAAAGATAGTCATCGATTTCAATTTACCTAGCAAGACAGAGTCTGCACTCTCATCTAGCGGATTGTTTTCAAATGACATTTGAAAGAATGGATCGTTTTCAATAATATTTGAATCTTCATGCATGCGAGAATGCATTTGTTTCACACTAACAATATGTTTGTACAATGTTGTTCCCGTTCCATCCTCTACTCTAAACTCTTGTAATTGAAATTTTGCCAAGAAAGAGTCTGGACGTTGGTAAAATTGAGCTGTACAACCCTCAAATACAACTTCAGCTAAGTTCTGTTCGTCTGTTTTTCGTCTTATTGTAATACCACCTTCTTCTAATGAGGTAAACACTTGTAGTTTCACCCTGTCTTTAGGCAAGTCTATTGAGTCTATAATTTCCTGATTTTCATCATAATCAATTGCATCATATAATGCTTTCCTTTGCTCATCTGTTAATGAAAGTTCTAATTTGCTTTCATCGAAGTTTGACTTCCTATCAACACTCTTACTGGCCGAAGCATTTGCAGTTGGCACATTACCCCACCATGATGATATCCAACCTCCATATGAATTATTCAGTAGGGTTTCTGCGTTATTTGCTGAAGCCAAGGAAATGGCATTTTGTTTTCGAAACTCACTTCTTGCCAATGACCTATAAAATTTTATATCTTCAAATGGAAGGATCTTCTCCAAATTTGAGAGGTCTTCTGCATGATTTACAGTTATATTATTCGACAATTTCGCTTTCCAAAGTTTAATATAGGCTCTCCTTTGGTCTCTTCTCTTTTCAAAGTACTCCCAGCTCCATTTGTAGTTTTTCTCGTGTATCTCATTCAAAACTGACTTTGCAGCGTACTGAAACCATTTCTTTGGGTCTTCTTCAACTGCAACATTTGGTCTAAACTTCCTAAACTTTTGAGTCTTCGTATACCAGTGAAATTTTGATGCCGTCCACAAGATGTCTCGATACTGTTGTGAGTCAAGTTCGATTCTAAATGACTTGAACAGTAGTTCAGCTCTGATATGAGGGAATGCCTCCGTAGAACCAGCCTTGTTAAGCGTGATTTTACCCCCGCCTGATACAGGTTTAAGTAGGAATTGCAATTCGATTGAAGAATTTTGATCTGTGATGATTAATTCCTTGAACCGATTCAAGAGCGTCTCATAGTCATCAGTGTATATGGAAGTCGATTCTGTGTTCATGTAACAACTCAAATATTTCAATGTTAAAAGTTTTCTTGTTAAAGTCTGGGTTATTTCAATGAAACTAGGCTTCCAACCTTCATCAGTGGACACTACTGACAATTCATTCAAAGAGATACCTAATGCGTAAGGAGATTCTGCCAATACAGAGTCATCTTCGTACCTAATATGGATGTTCTTAATAGTTACCTGTAAGTTATCAACAATTTTTGTAATTAAGGATTCTGTGAAAGTTTCATTATGATCTGAATGTATCCCATCTTGAGCTTGCGCAGATACACTCTGTATGGCTTCCAAGTTATCTAGTCTCTGCTTTTTTAATTCTAGTTCACGACGATTATCTTCTTCTTTGTCAAAGTCTTCTATGATCTTAGGAGACGCAAGCAAGAAAACATCCTCGATTATAACTCTAACTGGTTTTGACTTAAGATTTGACCACGGTATTTGTAAAGTCAATTCTCCAAGGTGACCAAACTTAACATCAATGGGAAGTTTAAATTTATCTAGGGATTCTTTCTTTAATTTCAAGTTTTTCAACTTGACATCTCCACTCCAAATCCCAATGTTGAGCTGCTTTGCGTCAAAATTCTCAATGTAAGATCCCAAAAATCGATTTACAAGATTTGCCACCAAGGACTCAAACATTTCTAACAGATTAATATGCAATTTGATATGGATCGAATGGAGATGTAGAATTTTGTGATGTATAAAATAGTTGTAACCCCTTTTAACATTTGATATTCAGTTGCGATTTTCATTTGTACAGGAATACCAGTTAACCTATATATTTGCAGCTACTATTTTAGAGCAAGTAATTTAGAGCAAGCTAGGTTCTGGGGAAGACATTAATTTTTCAATGTTTTGTATTATTTCAGGTGTTATTTTTCCTTCTTGTAGTATTCGTATGAGTTATGGTATCTATTAAATAATATTTGTGTTGGTGAGACTTCCCAAGAGATTATCCTACCAAAAAGTTCTCATATTGTTTATTTAATTCAACTTTCCAAAATCATATTTGTGGGATGAATAGTTCTTAGCTCATTTTTCAACACCATAAACATCTTCGAGCATCGTTTCATTGTAGAATTCAGAAATTGCAGAAATATTAGAGATATCTTAGAGAATTTTACCAAATTTGTTTGAAATTTTGAAAAAGTTGGAACTCTTGAACATGCATTGCACTACTCTTCCTCTTTATTGAAAGTTGTCACCACTTTTCAGAGACACGTACTACTCCCAGTTACAAGAGCAGCAATTCATAAATTCTTATTTTGTGAATTATGTTAGTGACATTTATAGTGGTCAGGTGATCATGCAACTGGAAACGAAACTGCGGCTCTATTCGAAACTGCTCCGTTCAATTTCCAAATCATGTGCAGTACCCCACACACTTCTCAACGGGTATTTTTTTATCTTATCGCTTCTATACTGTACAGACTTATGAATCACACTTTTTTTGGCCAGATGATTCATCCTTGACATTGCTAATCCGTGGCTTGATAAATATTAAATATTTACTTTCTTTATCCAAGACATTTTCTTTCCTCTCCTACAATAAAGGACATCTTTGTCGTCCATCATTTACTTATAAATTAGAAAGTTTGAATACTACTCTGTCATACCACCCCATTTGTCAGACTATTCCATTGCTTGTATCCGTCGAGAAATAGTAATTCTCATTCGAGTCTCGGGCCAATAAAAAGAGCCTACCAAGAGTGGATATATTCGGCTCCAATAAAGCCGATTAGCGTGATTTGATTCTTGCGTGTTTAGCTTCCATTTTCACCACCACTGTGTAATCGTTTGCCCCTTGGTGCCGTGTAGCTTGTTGTGTTCATTTACACACAGGTTTATAAGAATCCCTTGCAGTTGCACTTTTTTTCCCTAGGTTTCTAATCAGGAAGACAGAACACATAAATTCATCCATAATACGAAAGACTTAGCTGTTTACACTGACTTACAACCGATACTGGCCACTAGTTGACGCGTGCGAATTTGGAAGTTAGGTGTGTAACCTGCCTAGTTCATCCCTTTAGGGTATTACTACTCAAGGTAATATCAATTTTCAGCCAATAAGAATTTCTCCATCTAGGGATTGGATAGTTTATTAGACTCTATTTGATTAAGAAAAGTCTTAATTTCGTTAGCCACATCAGTAAGAATTCTGAACTTACATATACCAACCCTCAGGCACTCGAATTTAACTTAACATAAGAATATGTCGTCCATAGCACATTCACAGAAGCCTATGGAGAACGTAGGAACTTACACTATTGGACCAGAAATAGGTAAGGGTTCCTTTGCCACTGTCTATAAGTGTACTGACAATAAGACACATAAGGCTGTGGCAATCAAATCAGTTGTTCGTTCAAAGTTGAAGTCAAAGAAGCTCATAGAAAATTTGGAGATCGAAATATCTATTTTAAAGAGCATGAAACATCCTCACATAGTCGGATTACTAGACTACAAGCAAACATCTTCTCATTTTCACATTGTCATGGATTATTGTTCAATGGGTGATCTTTCATATTTCATAAGAAAAAGAAATCTACTAATCAAAACGCATCCTGTTATTTCGTCACTTTTAGAGAGATATCCTTCTCCAGAGGGTTCGCATGGTTTAAATGAAACATTGGTGATCCATTTCCTAAAGCAATTATCCTCTGCTCTTCGATTTTTGAGGGATAAAAGTTTAGTACACAGAGATATTAAACCGCAAAATCTTTTATTGTGCCCTCCAATGCATTCAAAGGAAGAATTTCAAGATGGCAAATTTGTTGGGTTATGGGAACTTCCAATTTTAAAAATTGCAGATTTTGGTTTCGCTAGGTTTTTGCCTTCCACTTCAATGGCTGAAACATTATGTGGATCGCCATTATATATGGCTCCTGAAATTCTCAGGTATGAGAAGTACAATGCAAAGGCAGATTTGTGGTCGGTTGGAGCTGTTCTATATGAGATGACTGTAGGCAAACCACCGTTCAAAGCTGGCAACCATATTGAATTATTGAAGAATATTGAAAGGGCTAACGACAGAATCAAGTTCCCATCCGCAGCTCAAGTGCCAGAAGTATTGAAAACTTTGATAAGAGCTCTTTTGAAGTACAACCCCACAGAGAGAATATCTTTTAATGAATTTTTTAACGATTCAATGATTAAATCCGATTTGTTGGGAAATGACCAACCATTAGAGACTTCTAGTATGGATGAAAACTTATTTATCAGTGAGTACATTTCTCCCATTAATCCCTCACAGAGATCGCAATACATTCAACCAATTACTCCTGTCATTTCAAAGCCAGCGGATGAAAATTTCGATTCTGCAATTGAGAAGAAAGTTTTTCCTTTATCATCTAGTTCTCAAAGAGATGAAGAAATAAAACTAATTATCAATCAGAATAGCCCCGGTCCCGAGACATTGTCACATTCTATTCAACCCAATAACTTGGAACGAAATGAAAGACTGCTAACAAAAAGAAACAATGACGACTTTATATTGGAGAAGGACTACGTAGTCGTCGAAAAAAGAGCAATAGAAGTAAATGCGCTTGCTGATGAACTCGCTCATGCTGGCAGTGGAGCTGTTGCAATTAATCCTCCTAGAAGCCTGTCCTCCGGAAATGCAACGGCAGACCTTAAGACAAGATACCGAAGGGCATCGCTGAATGGGAGCCAGAAGAGACCTAGTTTTGCAGAAAGAAGAATTTCAATTTCTATTTCTCCGACAAATGCACTCAGCAAGGCCATTGGTCTAGCTTCAAACAGATTATGGGGTGTCTCAAATGTCAACACTAGCAATTTATCTAACAATATTATTTCAGCAGATGATTCAAAATATGGCACAGAAAATAGCACCTTTTCAACGATTATTTCTAGTCCTAATTTTGCAAACCATCTTCTTTTGCAAAGGCTAAATTTACCGACTTCAGCGACTGTTTCCAATGCAACTTTTTCTGTAAATGGCTCTGAACGTCAGAATTTGTCGGTTGACGATGAAGTATTGAGTAGGCTAGAATCCCTAGCAACAAAGGCACATGCAGTTAACTTGTTTGCAGATGTTAAATTTAGTCAGTTGATACCCAGCCCTCCGTCTTCTGATGGATTGGATGATGACCTCCTCCATCAGAATGATATGTTACCACCAAAGATTATAAAGTCAATCAGTGAAGAGGGGGTTGCGTTATATGTTAAAACTCTTTCGTTGTTGGCAAAGGGTATGACAATAGCTAGTGAGTGGTGGTATAGCCAGAATGAGCGAGGAGAAATTATTGAAGAAGGCGTTAGAATGTCTGGTGACTTGCAGACTTCTGTAAGAATTAATGAGTTGGTTCAATGGATTAGAGAGAAATTTAATGAGAGTTTAGAAAAAGCTGAATTTATCAAGCTTAGATTGGAAGAGGCGAATACAACTATTTTTAGGGAAGAGGAAGGTCAGAGTTTATCAAATTATTCTACCATTATCAATGGAAATGTAGCTGGTAACAGGGTCATCGCAGAGAAACTAATTTTTGATCGTGCGTTAGAAATGTCCAGAAATGCAGCAGTGAATGAGTTAGTGAAAGAAGATTTAAAAGGCTGTGAATTGGCTTATAGCACCGCAATTTGGATGCTAGAAGCTTTGCTCGATGAAGATCCAGGTTATAACAATGAAAATATAGATGATTCAGAACAGAAGCTTGACAGTGAAGACAAAGCAATGGTTGAAAAATTCATTGTCAGCATTGGAAATCGATTGTCGGTATTAAAGAAAAAGTTAGAAATGATCTGAAGATGATTATAACTTTCTTAGTCAGTTTAAGACTAGTTTCATAATTTATCTCATGTTTTCACTCTTTTTGTGGGAGGTTATATTATTAGAAATAGGCTTTGTCATTGGATGGGAAGCAAAGTATCATTATTCATATATACCTTTTAAAAGAAACTTACATCTTTGTGTTTGTATTGCAAATATTCTAATGAGTTTGAACTGTTTTCGATGTCAGGGCTAACCAATTAACGGTGTTTGAAATGAATTTACAAGTCTCATCCATATCTTTGTCGTAAAAATATGGAATAATCTCGTTGACACACAATGCATTGTATGTATCTGACCATCTTCTCCACTCAAAATCTACTTTCTTTTCACCAGATGTATAGGAGAAATGTCCATACATTCTGCGGTTCATTCTACCCGTGCCCTCATTTAGCTCATCGTTTTTCATGTAACTGATTGGATTAAATTTTTCAATGTTGCAATGTAAGGAGAATAAATCAATACCCTTACTACCGTCATTATAATACTTGCCTTCAAGTTCCTTTAATTTCTCCTCTTGTTGAGTGATGTTCCAATGTAATTTATTCTTTTTAAGATACTTTTGCACCTTCGAGTATTCCCTTTGCCATATATTGTAGTCTTGAATAGGATCCTTCTGTCCCATTGCCATCCCATGATATCCATTTTTACCCAGATACCCAAATGTACGAATATAGCCTTTAACTTGATAATATTTTGAGCCGGTTGCAACCGCAGCGGTCATAAAAGTATCCTTATCACCTTCTCCCATTTCGCCTAGCCCGAAAAGCTTATAAAATACTTCATAACCGAAGACGTTATAGTATAGGGAAAGAAGAATCATTTTCCCATGTGTCTTTTTATTCACTAATAGCTGCCCTGACTCTGTTGACAAATCAGAGCAGGTGCCTTTCAATTCATGGAAATTCTGCTTATCATCTGCCTGCAGAATCTCTTCAGAAAAAAGTGGGAATCGTTTCCATCTAGCTCTTGTATTCTCCATAACGCTTATGTTGGCAATTTCATAAAAAAGAGGGGAAACAGTACGGCTCCAGTAGTCAGGCCAGAGAATAAGTCCGTTCTTTTTGTAAACTTGTGAGTCAAATAACTTGTCGATGTCCGAAACAATTGCGTTGTCTGGATCAAGTAGTAGGACGTGTTGAAAAGATGAGATTGCCAAAGCCACAGTTTTGAATTGATAACTTCTAAACGTCCACTCTCTAACTACAGCAGCTCCTAATTTTACTGGAAGAATCACACACTTTGCATTCAATTTCTGCAATGTGCCCTCGCAGAAATCCATCTCCTTCTCATAGTCTTCATAGGTGGGAAGAACAACTTCTACAGGTAAATTGGAACCTGAATGTCTTATTTGCAAAATAGACAAATACGATAACCAGGAGTAGAAACTACCTCCTACCATTACAACACCCTTGGAACCTATTTTGTAGTTAGATGTATCGATTTTGTTCGGCAACTGCTTCAAAACTTTCAGGTGCTTCTCCTTTAATTGCATCATACTCTCGTTTGAAATTTTTGCTTTTCCAAGAAGTCCTTCTTTCGTTCTACTACTGGGTTGGAGTTGTTGATCTTTTGGAATAATGCTTATTAGTTGTTCATCATCTTCCAACTTAAATTTGTTTCCCTTGAAAACGGCGAAGACTTGATACCAAAATTGATGCGATCGGTCCGCTTTGATCAACCCAAAGGTAGGAGTGCCAATTATTGAAGTCTTTAAGATTTCTTTGGTTTCGATAGTTCCTTCCTTTTGACTTCCGGAAGACATATAGCTGTCTTGCTCTCTGAATAAAGGAAAACCAACGTCATATTCATCAACATAAGTCCGCAATTGCGAAGTTCCTAT
Source organism: Scheffersomyces titani (assembly GCA_030565185.1). Taxonomy (NCBI): domain Eukaryota; kingdom Fungi; phylum Ascomycota; class Pichiomycetes; order Serinales; family Debaryomycetaceae; genus Scheffersomyces; species Scheffersomyces titani. Next base: position 101,418 of record JAJMBD010000045.1, read on the forward strand.
AATAAGCAAGGTTGCAGCACAAATAAAGAGGAAATTCTTGAATAGTCTGCGGACAGACATTTTGGTTGTTAAGCATGTTGTTTAAAACGTAACTTGAAATTTGTGATATATACATTGCTCCAAATGTGTACTGTATGCTACATAATAGAGTATCTTTGATTGAAGACCTGCATTAAAATTCCCTATGAATCTTGGAAAATACAATTACTGTACCGAGAGTTCACTATGGAATACGATTATTTAATATTACTCGTGTAGTTCATTTAGGTTTCTTTCTTCATCTAATACAAATTTTGATTTAGGATCTACAGCTTAATGTTCAGGAAGAAGGAATCAAATTCACAAGGAAGAACCAAGTGTACTTGCTTATTTTGAATGAAGGTTACGTGCAAATGAAATTGTGAATGTCAGTCAAGAGTGAAAATTTGGACACGTGAACGCGAATCTACATAAAAACAATTCTAGCCACTAAGGTACAAAAGTAGTCGTTAGTGTATGTACTGCGCCAAAGCTGCAGCTAAAATACGTGCGATACAAAACTTTACCCAAACACGACTTCGACTCACGTGTATTGCTAAAATAATTGATGGAACTGATGTAGCCAATTAGTTGAGGTTGTCTATACTTGAAGAGATGAGTGACTTCACCTATAGCACAGGAATATCAGGAATCGATCATTATTCTGAAGAAATACACCTATCACATAGAAAGTATCAAAGATCGCAAAATGACAAAATCTTGGAGGAAATAATTTCTAAAACCGAATCATTATCCATCAGGTCTCATGATGACACTTCCAGCATTTCCAGAGTCTTCACTAAGTACATAAACCCCTTGTTATTGACAGCTTTATCTGCCTTTGTGCGTTTGTATCGTATCGACGCATCGAATAAGGTTTTATGGGATGAAGCTCATTTTGGCAAATTTGGGTCCTATTACTTGAAGCATGAATTCTACTTTGATGTTCACCCTCCGTTAGGAAAGTTACTAGTTGGATTATCTGGCTACTTATCTGGATATGATGGGAATTTTCTGTTTGACAGTGGAGTGGAGTATGATGAAAATTGTAACTACGTATTGATGAGATGCTTCAATTGCATGTTTAGTGTGTTGTGTACCCCAATTGCTTACAAGACTTCTGAGTTGCTTGGCTTTAGCCAATTGACAACGTGGTTTATTTGTTTACTGGTTATTTTCGAGATGTTATCATTAACATTGTCAAAATTTATTCTTTTGGACTCCATTTTACTCTTCTTCACAACGTTGGCTTTCTATTGCTTAGTAAATGTTCACCACTTTCGAGTGAAAAATCAGCTCCTTTCGCGACAAGGAACAAAAGCTCTAATACTCACTGGATTTTCAATTGGATGTGTTTGTTCTGTGAAGTGGGTCGGGCTCTTTATAACTACTGTCATTGGTCTCTACATTATTTATGATTTATTGATAATGTTCTACCAATTAACATCTACAAAACAACTTGGGCTCATGGAATATTTTTTCCATTGGATTTCAAGAGTTTTGACTTTAATAATATACCCATTTGTCATTTATTTGCTATGTTTTAAAATTCACTTTCTCGTGCTCAACCATTCTGGCCCCGGAGATGGTTCCATATCCACTTTATTGCAAGCGTCTTTAGAAGGAAATAAGATTAAACAGGGACCACGATCAACTGCCTTCGGATCACTTATAACGCTCAGATCTCAGGGCCTCTCACCCAATCTACTTCATTCGCATGATCATACTTATCCTGAAGGTTCACAATTGCAACAAGTAACGACATACGGCTTCAAAGACGACAATAATGATTTCGTAATTGAATCTGATATATATGGATCCTCTAATGAAAAAAGGAAGATCCTACTTAAAGATGGAGATACAATTAGGCTCATGCACAATAAAACTGGATGCTATTTACATTCTCAACCAATTCTGGCACCAATGTCAGTCAATCACTACGAGGTCTGTTGCATATCAGAATCGGAAGCGAAAGACTTAAGAAATTCATGGACAATTGAAGTACAGGGCCAAGAAAAGTCAGAATCACCTCTTTTTCAAATCGAAAGTGATTTAGAAGTTCATCCTATTTCAACCAATTTTCGATTAAGGCACAATCTATTAGGGTGCTATTTGGCGACTACAGGGTTTTCATATCCCTCGTGGGGATTTCAACAAGGAGAGGTTGTCTGCAAGTATGCAATCTTATCTAGAGACAAGACAACTTGGTGGAATATCGAGGACCATTCCAATGACAATTTCGAGCCTCCTTTGGCGCAATATGTACCTCCTAAACCTAAGTTCTGGAAAGAGTTCGTGTTGCTAAATTACGGTATGCTTGCCTCAAACAATGCTCTCATCCCAGATCCAGACAAGTTCGATAGATTGAGTTCCGAATGGTGGGAGTGGCCATTTTTACTTAGTGGAATTAGACTTGGCTCGTGGGGAGCAGACGACATAAAGTATTTCCTAATGGGTAATCCATTTATCACTTGGCTCTCAACTCTTTCATTGTTGATTTTCATACTCTATATTACCACATGTGCAGTGATGCATCAGAGACAAATCATATCATACAGTGTTTTCCAAGACAACTGGAATGATCTATTGATTCAGGGCATATTCCCTTTTCTAGCTTGGTTCTTGCATTACTTCCCTTTTATCGTTATGGGTCGAGTAAAATACTTACATCACTACGTTCCAGCCCTATACTTCGGCATACTAATAAGTGCCTTTATTATGGAAACCTTCATAAGAAAAAGATTGAACCTTTTTATGGCGAGTGCAATATATTCGATTACTTACATTTTGATCATAGGAACTTTCTGGTACTTGAAAGACTTAGCATTGGGAATGGAGGGCCCACCAAGTATTTATAAGAACTTGAAATTACTTTCGTCGTGGATGATATGATTAATTTCTATTGCTCGATGGATATTTAAAGATTGTGCATTTTTGTGCAAACTCATTATTATGACCTTTATGCATAGATATAGTTGTTTGACAGAGAACTATATTGTCCAAATTGGCAGAAGAATTGATATTAAACAATTCATTGTGCATATCAAAACTGATACAATTGAAAGCGGAGAACTGCTTTGAGTTTACTTATATGAACACGGAACTACAACGTTTCCTACCATAACTTAATGTATATTTGTGTAATAAATCAGACAAACATCATCTCTCATAAATTCAATTAGGTGTAGAACTATCATGGTAGGGAAAAATTTGAATATTTTGGTGACTACTATCACTTCTTCCATTTGATCAAGATATATCTAATTCAGAAGAAATATTTAAAGAATTATGTATAAAACCTGAAATATCATATACTAGTTGTTGAGATTGATAAACCAAGTATAAAGTGATAATCATCAGATAATTGTATATAGTACTGGCTGCAATTATACAATTAGAGAAGTTTATGAAAATGAATTACGAGACACATATACAACTTCATTTGGTGTGAGTGAAAGTGCCTGATGGGAGTTATCAAAGTTTATTCGCTTTTATTTTTAACGCTAGTAAGGTGTGGGTAGATTGGGAGAAAGTCTCTCATCTACATCACCTTAATGAGAATCAATGGAACCAATCCCGGTGTAGGTCTGTTGAACTGAAATTCTTTAGAAGCTCTGAGGCTTGAGTCAGATTGTCTATATTCATTTTTTAAGATAGTATATTAACATATTTAAGGATAACCATGGGGAACAGCCCTTAGTATAGAGATCCCAAATCTCTCTGATATGCTGATGAGAAGATAAAATTCATTATCATGTGAAGATTCCTTATCAGAAAGAATAAAAACTTCTTAAAAGAGAAGTTGATTTAACTTAAGTCCCGAATGGCTGCAAATCCTGCATTAACAGAATTGAGTAATGGATTAGCATTAGAATATTCCTCAGACCTTCATATTAACTCCACTAGTATTTCAACTTAATCTGGTAATATTCAACATGTTAACATACCAACAATATACGCAATGTCACCTAGAATGGAATTGCTTGCGTATAGAAGCTTCTCAACTATGCTTTTGTAAAGTGTTGCATCACAAGGACTAGATTCCTGATTTAGATGCTGGCCGGGAATTGTAGGTGTGCTCACGCAGTTGAGCTGATCAAGATTTAGTTCCTCCAATGTTTTCTTGATATAGTCAGAAAGATTTGCTGTGATTCTTTCTCGGTCCTGTTCTATGTTGATTCCTAAGAATTTTCGAGCTAACCCAAGATCCTTCATCTTGAACTTGTTCAGGAGAAGTTTCTTGACTTCGTGAATTTCAT
>JAJMBD010000046.1:0-102292 GCA_030565185.1 Scheffersomyces titani
TACATGTCTCCACCCAAAGCGCAGCAACTCGACATAGAGCAATGATAAAACTTTGTTACTGATCCTTCATTATGTTATAACTAAGAAATAACATAATTTTTCCATATTTTTATAATCTTAACTTTCCTCACTTTCATAACTGATCTCATTACATTCTGTAACACTATTGCTCTTTCTGGAAACAATGCGAAAACTACGATAAAAATATTAATTGCTGCAAAAAATTCACTTGCTTTAGAGGTAGTGCCATTCGATTCCCCTCATTCATTCAAGTATGAAATGATCACCTTTCAATCTAGTAAAATCTTAGTTGTTTTATTATATCCAATCAATATATTGACACATGGTCTTTAATCACATGTCACAACACGTGAAGATCAACATATGATCCAAGATAAGATACAGGATCAAACACAATCCGGCTGTATGAGGAATACCGAATGTCAAATGGTTTCCGGGTGAATCACCCCGGATTGGAGGAATTTACTTTAAAGAGAAATGATTCCAATTGTTGGCTTTTTGTTGGTTACTACAATATACCCAACATAGTACAGACCTGAGGGGTTAACAAGGTATATAAGTACAGCAAATGGAACTGAGCTGAAAAGATAATTAGATACTTTTACAGTTATTAATACTAGCCCATATACATTAATCTAAATCTCTAGTCCAAAAAAAGGTGTATATAAACAGATTTACCGTCAACTCAAATAGAAGTTGGTTCGGCGATTGTGATTGTTGAGTCTTCCGATAAAGTGTCATACTTGGTAGATTTGCCGAAGAGATTCGATGTGTAGGTATCCATGGACCCTCAGACAGCAGAATAGCTGCTTTAAATAAGATGGTCAGTGATAGTATCAGGGTAGTGGTTACTACCGCAGAAGCCATGGTGGGTCTTCATATGTTCCAACCGTCTTGTTTGCATATTCGATTAATAACCCGATAGAATTGCTTGTTGCCAGTCTATTGAACAGTGGGAAGGTAGAGATGGTGTTGTACAACAATTGTTCCTCTGAGTTTCAACGAGAATTGTTGCACAATTGTGCTAACGTCATCTTAAAAGACACACGCGTACAACGGAAGTATATTGGTATGATGCTGGAAAGGAGCGGTGTCATGTTTGTGTCAAAAAGAGAAGAAGACATGCTTGAAGGGTTTTGTTGTTTTTGTCGATCGTTTTCATCTTATGATTTTTGAATAGACTTACCAAGAGTATTGATTTGTCATCTTACTTCAATTTATGGGCCATTGCTTTCTCTGGCAACTCGCTTCTTTTGAAGAATTTTCCGTCAGCAAGAGAAAAAGAAGTGGAAGAAGAATATTGCATTTATGGGAGCTGAAGTGAATACGCATTAAAAGTAACACTGACTGCGAAGATGCTCTGCATATCGTAAAGTTGATAACGGAACAAACGTGCATATAGCCACTTTTATCTGGATGATTCGTCAAGATGCGAGTTAAAAAAATATGGCCAGATCCATATTGCAGAGACTTGACAGTGTGTGTGCAAAACCTCTCTTACACTATCGTATCTTAATTAGAACTTATATTACTTTTCAAAATCCAATAAACAGAAATAAAGCGCAGTAAAATCGCACCTCAATTACTTAGTTACGAATATAATCTAATAGATCAAAAACAAAGAAAGGCGAAAATTTCGAGGAACTTTTAATGCTTTTTAAGAGAACCAGCTTCAAGAGCGGAAACAACACCATTGTAAGCAGGAGCAGTAGTGAAGTTTGCGTACCACAAATCAGCATCACCTTGGCCAGCGAACGAACTTGGAATCCACGAATATTCGTCATCAAAGTCCCAAACTGAGATACCCATGCACTGCTTTCCAACCTTGATACAAGCATTAATAGAAGCTTGATAATCAACAGTTTGTTGGGCAAGACCGGCTTCTGTAGGTGGAAGTGTTTCAAATCTAACATCGAGTTCCGAAACAACAACTTGAACGCCCAAGTCAATATAAGATTGCATCTGTTGTTGTTGCTGAGCTTCAGTTGCAGCCAGTCCAACAATGAAATGAGATTCAAGACCAACAGCGTCGATCTTCACATGCTTGCTCTTAAGCCACTTAACCATACTCTCAACTGCAGCTGACTTTGGACCAGGATATTCAATGTTGTAATCATTGTAGTAGAGTTGTGCCTTTGGATCAGCAGCTGCAGCTGCAAGGAAAGCAGTTTCAATATAATCAGTACCAGTAACGTTGTAGAAGAGTGACTGTCTCCAAGTTCCATCTTCATTCAAAGCTTCGTTTAAAACATTCCAGGAGAAACATCTATTCTTGAAGTGTTTAACTTCATTATAGACGTGCTGGTAAATTACTTCGAGCAATTCCTTCTTGGTCCACTTCTTTTCATCTAACCAAGAAGGATATTGTTGATGCCAAACAAGAGTATCACACAAAAGTACTTTCTTGTTCTTCAAAGCGAAGTTAGCGAATTCATCACCAGCAGTGTAATTAAAAACACCTTGCTCTGGTTCAGTGTACATCCACTTTTGAACGTTGGCTGGGGTCATAGAACCGAATTGTTCGAGCATCAATTCAGTATATTCATTGTTAGACCATTGCTCTTGGTTGGTGGCAGTACCGAAGTACATCTTTCCAGCAGCAACAGCAAGTTCATTGAGAGTTGGAGTAGAAGGCGATTTTCCTTTTCCTTTATTGCTTTTGGAAATAGGATTAGCAGCTACAAGGCCAGAAAGTGCGAGGAGGGCGGTGGTGAATTCAAACTTCATTTCTATGTTTTATTTGACTTTATATTTACATTACAATTATTTGAATATCAAAATGGAATAAAGTTCTACTTTTATACTTTCCAGAGCTCAAAGGAGATGCACAGTAGCATTCCTTGCCGAGTAGTAGATCCTATCAATCTGAACAAATTGTGGGGTTATGTCTGGGGAAAAAAGTAGCTGGTTCTGTTTGTGATATATAGTTGCAATATGAATGGAAGGTCAAAGATGCATACCTCTACTCCTTTTAAAGTGTTGCTGCAAAGTTAACAATGTAGGTAATAACCCCACATTGAAATTTGTGTTTGTGCTAAAAAATATTATGTCAAACTCGGGGCGTCTCGGCAACGGATCGTATTTGACGTTCCCCTGCCTTTTAAACTTCCCCTACTGGTTGACAGCCAAGGTAATTGATTATTTCATTTACCGTGGCATATACATCGAGATTGGTCCCTCAAAATAGTATTAGATTCAACTTTTGAGATATGGTATATATTATTTAGATGTACATCAATAGAATTAGGCTTTCTTGTTTCATCTGAACCTTCTGAGCACCTTCCTGACTCTTGGAAATAAATTGAACATGAGATATTCTAGCCCTATGGAAACTCACATGAGTGGTAAGTCTATCCGTAGACAAACATACGGAGACAAGTGCTGATGAGGAAGTATATGCGAGCCTTTATGAAGTATACTTGCACAAATATGTTCAAACTTTACGATGGCACAACTTGCCTCAAGAATGCTGCACTCCTCACCAATTTCTTGTACCGGAATGACGGGTATGCTTCCTAAGCCTCAAAGCATCCAAACATAATGCTTGTACATTCAAATGTGGCAACATTGAATATCAAATACAAAGGAAGCTCCATCCTTTTGATCCACGTCCGCTTACAACAACAAGACGTTGTATATTCGAGCTCGGCATCTAAGATCCGTTCCTGATTCAAAAAATATAAGACTAACTGTCAACTCCTTAAATAATACTTCGAAAATTATTGCTTAATCACCACATGAGAAATTTGTCTACTAGATGCACCTTCTGTGCTCGTATATTCCAGAGTGAACTTTGAAACGAATCATGTAATACTACCTTATAATACGGGGGCTTATTTCGATGGCTTGGTAAGACTAATTTGCATCGTACACGCGAGAAGTCGAAAACTAGCAGGGAATTTACAGTGATAGAATGATCTCTTCAACACAGATGCATTACTTGCAATTGTGGAAAGATACCTGATAGTTTTAGAGAATTTTTGATAATACTTAGAGCTATCAAAAATGGAAATTCTCTCCTATCTTCAAATACTAAAAACCTAGTAACCAATTTTAGAAAATAAAAGTTCAAAAATAATTTCTCGTTTCAATTATTGACTATAACCATGCTATTTAGATGGAAATTCTGAGATTTGAAATTAGTAGTTGTAAACAAAATTAACGTTCTGTCTATCTGTCAAGTCTTCAAAAGCGTGCTTTAATTCCTGATCTGAGTGAGCAGTCCCACATTCAATTAACTTGGACCTCCTTTGGTTCTCTCTCATCAACCAGCCTCTCATGAAAACTAAAGTGCAGATCAATGCTGCATAGCAACCCATATGTGTACCAAATGCTGTAAGATATCGCGGTGAATCGGTGGCAAGGAAAACTTGTGGTCCAATACAATTTCCGGCAGCCCAGCCGACAAAATTGAAAGCTGTACAAAATGATTTTTTAGATTGACCAGCAATATTACGAGAAAGTAACGACAACCCAAGATTTGCAACACCCCAAAAAGACAACGTGAGATAGTAACAGAATAACAATGCACCGCTTCTAACTTTATAGGTATGTGAATGTGTATCGATATTTCCGAACTCAACAGTCATTAAAACAATCGTTCCAATAATAGACGGGATACAGTAGCCAATCATAAAAAGTATATTTTGTTTGAATCTTGTTGCCAACCAGGCAGAGGACAACAACAAGACAATCAAATATGCCCCCAAAACCATCGCAAGAAGCTGAGTTTGAAGAATTGAAAATCCAAAAGATGCGATGATAATGTTTGCATATGCACCTAGTCCGGAAGTAGGTAGCGCAGTTAGAAACTGGATGAGAAAATAGCAATATGTTTGAGGATCTCGTAAGGCTTCAATTACATGTTCCCTTTTGAATTTTCGATTCTGTAAGCCTGTTTGGTTGGAGCGAACTCTTTCGACCATTAATCTTTTATCCTTCTCCGAAAAACATTTAGCTTTCATAGGAGAATCTGGAGTCCACCACAAGATAAACATTCCCCAAACAACAGTTATACACCCATAAACCAAGAACAAAATCTCCCAGTTTCTTAATGAAGCACCCGTAATCAATGTAAAGCAATAAGCAAGAAGACCACCAACAATTTGTTGTCCACCGTTCATCATATACCACAATGCTACAATTGTTGCTTGTTCAGATCTTTTGTACCACATAGATGATAATAAAATAAAGCATGGTTGACAGCAACATTCAAAGAAACCAAGTAATGTTCGAACTGTTACTAAGATTGCAAAATTTTTGCCAAGCGCATGACAAGCTAAAACAATTCCCCATGCAATGATGTTGAAACATAAGTATTTCACAACTGGTACCTTTTGGATAATCCAATTAGTGGGCAATTCCCAGATTAACACAGCAAGATAAGTACAAGTTGTGAGCCAAGAATATTGTTGTCCAACCAAATTTGCATCGTCTCTGATACCCATAATTGAAGCAAATGATAAAGTACCTTTATCAAGTGCCTGCAAGAAATAAGTCCCTATCATACAAGGCAAAATTCTTGTATTAATCATTCTTCTTAACCTTTTGTTTGTTTCATCATCAATTGAAATTGCGACATCCTCCATATATTCCAATACATCACTATCAATAACGTTCTTGTTAGTTAGACCCAGTTCCAAGTTTTCGTCTGAGTTAGCAATTCCAGTATCGACATTCTCGATGTGCTCAACAAGATCTGCACCTTTCTTATTCATGATGATTTCTCTCAGATCTTTGTTTGCCAAGCTGGAATTGGTACTAGTAATTTTTTTGATGGAACTCATTCAGCTTTAATTACAATAATGCTGACAATAACAAGAATTCTATTGAGAGTATAATTTATTTAAATAGAATTCTAGACAAACAGAGAGAGTTACTCCTCCAGTTCTATCAGCCAAGATTTTGTACTAAATATTGAGAATTGGTGGGGGATTCATGATCATAGTCTTTTTTTATCTACTGTTAAAGTTGAGAACATAAGTTGTTCAGGTGCGTTTGTCCAATGATCTCTGTGGACCCTGTACAACTGACCCCGCAAAAAAAAGCGGAGGATCTATCTCGCATCGGTGTAATAATGATCCGAATCTACAGCTGAATCGAACTTAAATATTGAATAAGATTTTCATGTCCTTGTGGTGTCAAAGAGTTTCAACAATTCACTACACAATGTCTATTATTGAGAAGCAAACTACTTTGAGAGATGTTGATATCCTTATCAAAACACTAATTCATAATTTAGTCAACATCAAAGATAATACTGGCCAATTTTTGTTAAAATTACCAGATGGCAAAATTGTAGACACCAAGGGTTGGATCACAGGGTGGGAATGGACACATGGAATTGGGCTCTACGGGATGTGGCACTATTTCAAAATGAACAACGCACCCGAAGTGATGTCGCTAATAGATGAGTGGTATTCTTCACTAGTAATTGGAAAAGATGATTCAAACTTGAAGAATGTTAATACAATGTCAGTGTTTCTTACCATGGCTAACGTTTACGAATTCAATGGAAATAAGAAATACTTGCCTTACTTGGAAAGCTGGGGAGAATGGGCTATGTTTGAATTGAAAAGAACAAAATGTGGAGCCATTCAACATGTTACATATTTAACAGATAATAACGAACAGATGTGGGATGACACTCTTATGATGACGGTGATGCCGTTAGCAAAAATTGGTAAATTATTGAATAGAGAATACTATATTGAAGAGTCCAAAAAGCAGATGCTTTTGCACATCAAATACTTGACGGACACCAAAACTGGTCTATGGTTTCATGGTTTTACTTTTGATGGAAATCACCATTTTGCTGGCGCTTTATGGGCAAGGGGAAATTCATGGATCACCATTGTAATTCCGGAGTTCGTGGAATTATTAGAGCTTGAACCGGGGGACGCTTTGAGAGAAGTCTTAATCGAAGCATTGAATTCTCAGGTTGAAACATTAGCTAGGTTGCAAAATGAAACTGGAATGTGGCATACTCTCTTAGATGACCCAACTTCGTATACTGAATCGTCAGCTACAGCTGGATTTGCTTATGGAATTTTGAAGGCAGTAAGATTGAGATACATAAAACCTAATTTCAGAGCCGTGGGAATTAAAGCAATTAACGCAGTCATGAAGAATATTGATTACAAAGGAGAACTAATAAATACTTCATTCGGTACTGGAATGGGGGACACTTTACAATTCTACAAAGATATTCTGCTCACTTCAATGCCTTACGGTCAAGCAATGGCAATAATGGCTTTAGTGGAATATTCAAAATCTAGTTTATAGTTGTACTTCTAGAAAAGTGAATAAAGATTACTATCGACATATTCCTTGTTCAAAGATATATTTTTGGCATCTAAATTAAAATCCGGAATAATTTTTCTCTGCGATCCAGCAATTTTGATTACACTCATAAATGTACATAATTTTCATATTCCGTTCCTTTTATTCTTTAAACTATTGCTCTATTTCTGGGAGAGACAGTGTGAATTGCAATGCAAATTTCAGTGATCAAGACGTCTTATATACTCCTTTTCGAGGATTTCACCTAACTAGAGCTTGCTCAACTTCACTAAAAATTCATGATCCACAGAAGAGTAGCATCAAAAAATGAGAGAAGAAAAAGGTATTTTTTTCGGAAGCAATGTGAAAACAGATTCCAGATCCCCGATTCAATCTATTGGATAGAGCTTGAATCAAGATGCAGTAACAAAAGTGGCGAGTGAACAGAGAAGATTTTACTATTTAATAGTTGCGGCTACTTTTGGTTCAGGAAATCACTATGAACCTTTCGTATCACCTACAAAAGTCGCTGTCTGGTAACTTTATTCTATCGGTCGAACATTAAAGGCAATAGAGGGGCAGTTGACATTTTTGGATGGGGTATTATTGCGAAAAAGTTTTCAATTGAGAAGCGCCCACATATAAAGCATACGTTAGCCGTTTTGGTGGAGGGCCCAGAAAAAATATCCTTGGGGTTACGACTACCAAAATAATTTGTGGGGTTACAATTCTTTTCGATTTTAGTGGGGGAGATTAGTTGTAGGGAGAATTAATCAGATCTCGGCATTCTCGAAGTATTGCCTGAGGTTTCGTGAAAATAGCACCCAGTGAGATTGACTAAGACGTGAACGAAGTATTCTCTGAATTGCCAATTGCTATAATAATAAGAAAAGCAACAAAGCATTACAAATCATCTAGTCCCCAAAGGGACAAGATATTGCTTTTATTGGCCAAGGAACCTCAAAGTACTTTATAGACATTATACATGAAACTCCATCTTTAAATGTGTCTTGCAAAATAGATTCATCTATATCTCTGTCTGTATAATCTAGACATGATTTCGTTGGCACTTCTCTACCAGAATCTGTAAAGAATATTTTGTAGAGTTTAATTTCGAAAACAAAGCTTTCAGGTGGATATTCATTCGATCATACAGGCTGCAATTTGGACACCCAATCTGATCACCCAAGCAGAAGACTATTCACATGTCCAAAATTGCGTTTTATACTTCGCTCATATAATTTCCACTCATAATGAGCAAGAACTACAAGTTAAAAGCCAATCGCTCTTTGTTAATCAGAAATCAGCAGATTGTATTCAAGTCTAATGTATTGAAAGATCTAAGTACGAAAAGAATGGTTTGCAATCAGCGAAAATCAGTCTATTTGAATTGCTTCTCATAATCAGTCAAGGTAAATCTATACTTCACCTTACCAGAATGACATCTCTCCAAGGCTTCCTTGATACCCTGTTTTCCTACTGGAACAGCTTCATACCATGCTTCAATGCCCTTTTTTGCTGCCAAGTTCAACATATCGATCATTTCTTGTCTATTGCCCAAATGAGACGATCCAATGAAACAACCATTCTTAAGAAGACTTTCCGGGGAAATTTTAAAATCATCCTCTGGTAAGCCTAAAGCGATGTACTTCCCATGAATCCTCAAAGTAGAGAGGTATGCTCCCATATTGAAGTCTGAGTTCGAATTAGCTGTACTCAATATCAAATCCAACTTGTATTTGTATGGTTCATTCCAGTTTTCAGATTCTCCGGTTGCAATGTAATGATCTGCTCCGAGCTTCATGGCATCTTCCTTCTTGGAGAGAGATCTGGAGAACACAAAGACTTCGCAGCCCAATGCTTTAGCCCACATTATTGCAAAGTGGCCCAATCCTCCTACACCAACAACACCAACTTTCGTACCTGGACCTGCCCCATTTCTTACCAAAGGAGAGTACGTGGTAATACCAGCGCAAAGCATTGGAGCAACACCTTCTGTGGACAACGCTTCAGGAATGTGGAATGCAAAATGTTCATGAACTCTTACGTGCGAAGAATAACCGCCATATGCCAATGACCCATCTGGATATACATCGTTGTAAGTATCGACCCATCTTGGACAATATATTTCGTCACCGTTCTTACAGACATCGCATTCTAAACAAGCCCAAGCTTGAGCTCCCATTCCAACTCTATCACCAATTCTAAACTGGGTTACATTGTCGCCGACTTTGACGACCTCACCGACGATTTCATGACCAACAATTACAGGCAATCTTGGCTGGTCCCAACCACCAGAGACCGTGTGAACATCCGAACCACATACCCCGCAGGCTTGGATCTTGATATCGATATCAAGTGGACCAAAAGATTTTGGCTTAAATTCCATCAACTCAACTTCACTCCATTTGGAGGTATCATGCACAGCAAATCCTTCAAAAGTATTTGGATAACCCATTGTAGAATAGTTTACTATTGAATAGTATAAGAAATGATTGTATCAGGATAGCAAAATTGAATTGTGAATCAATTTGAATAATGTATCTGGTACTAAATTATCTAACTTATCCCCATTTTATATTCCATAGGGTTTGGTGGGGGAGGAGGCATTAGTGCGAAAAACAATGCGAGCAAAGGGGGGGTGGGAGACTTGTCAAGAGTCCCTCCATATTCAATATATAGAGTACTATATAGTATCTCTCGCTAGTGGGGTAGTAATGTGTTCAACGTAATAAATTTGCTGAGAGATTTTCGGAATAATTTTTGCGATAATACTTACATAAACATAGAACGGTATTGCGAGTGAGATAAATAGGCTATAGGCTCGCACGGTCGTGGGCATATTGAAGTGGAAGATCTCTCAAGATCCCATTTATGAATGTTGTTACAATATGCATATTATACATATAAACTAGAAGGTAATGTTCTCTAGCAATCATATGGAGGATTCCTAGCTTCACCCTTCTGAGTACTGACTAAGAATATTATTAAATGTTTTTCAAAGTGAACTCAGCATTAATTCTTATGCATCATCGCAATCCTTATCTTTCGAATATATTTATTCTGTTAAGAATGTGTCTTCGGATAGATTATTTAGAGAGAGATTCCGGCATCCTGGGCTACAATTGAGCCAGTAGAAGTAGCAAGCTTTGATAACAAAACAAAATGGGCTGCCGTCTCCTCTACGTCTGGGATTTCTTTGATGGGAGAAATCTGCTTCGACTTTTCGACACGATCCTGTGGGAATCTTTTCCCCCAATCAGTCAACAATAAACCTGGACAAACCGCATGAACTCTAACTTTGGGACCCTGGGTCTTTGCAAGTATCTTAACAAGATGGATCAATGCTGCCTTACTAACAGCATATGGAATACTTGAGCCATATACCATTCTTCCGGCTACCGAGGCAGAAACTATGAAAGTTCCACCTTCTTCGTTTTTGTCAAATACCATCTTGCTGGCACGGAAAAGATAGAAGTGTGCCTTGACATTGCTGGTGAAACAGCCATCCCAAAGTTCTTCGTCGAGCAGGTCAAGATCATCAAATGGCACCATCTTTGTCCAACCAGCATTAGAGATAACAATATCAAGACGTCCTAACTGAGCCACAGTTTCCAGAACTAATTTCTCGACGACATCATTTTTGGCAACATCACCCTGGAGGATGATCGTTTTGACATTGAATTCGGATGCAAGTGTTTCGGCAAGTAGACTGGCTCTGTCCTGTGAATGGCAGTAGTTGATTGCCAAGTCAACTCCTTCAGCGGCCAATTGGCGAGCAACAGCAGCGCCTAGTCCAGCACTTCCACCTGTGACCAATGCTACCTTTCCTTTCAACTGAATCATATTGTTTAGGTGATGGGTTTCAATTGATCAGTGTGATAATTATCTAGCAAAATTATATAGCAAGATATCAGAAAATCAACTTAGAAAATTGGTGGGGTAGAGGTCTATGTGCCGTCTGCTGCCGATAGCAATCCAACAAATAGCAACACCTGTAGCTAATAAAACAGAATATAACAATTTATTGTAGTTCGCCTATTTTCCGTTAAGGAATAAAGGAAAAGTTTTCCAGCTATTTTGTGAAGTAGAGAGAAAATTTCTTATTTATCTGATTGAAATGTCAATTGGATCGACTTTTTACCCCAAGCAGTAATGGATATCCATAGTTTTATTTTTGATTGCCTATTCTGTTCCATATATAGGATCAAAATTTACTATTTAAGCCCCTCTTTACTACTCAGTCATAGTGTCACTTACCATTATCTTTCGAAAGAGTATTACTACGTTTAATAACATTGTCCGTAAATATTGGACTTTTCGCCACATCCATAGCTAATAATTTTTAACAATAACAAATCTATGAACTAAGAAAAAGTTGATCATTGCAGCTTTGTTCTTGTTTGCTTAGACGATCATGGCACAAACAATTCCACCAAATGCAATTATATACGAAGGCAAGGTGGCAGAACTTCCACCAACTTGACTGCTAACGACAGGAGTAGTGTCAGCAGCGGCAGAAGAAGATGAAGTCTCAATCCCTGCCGCAGAAGTCTTAATACCAGAAGCGACTACTTCTTCAGCAGCAGATTCAGAAGCCGTGACAGTTTCACCATCTTCTGCAGCTGTTTCAGCAGTAGAGGTTTCAGATACATCAGTGACAGGTTCTTCCACAGCAGCAGAGGTTTCAGATACAGCAGTAGCTGGATCTTCGGGAGTAGTGGTTTCTTCGGGAGTAGTGGTTTCTTCGGGAGTAGTGGTTTCTTCGGGAGTAGTGGTTTCTTCGGGAGCAGTAGTTTCCTGAACAGTGGCTTCAACAGGAGAGGAAGTTGTACCTTCATTAGTGGTGGTGGCAGTGGCAGCTGCAGCTACAGCTTGGTCTAAGGCGGTCGACAAGGAGGCAGGGATCATCCAGTATGGTTCCCAGACACCTGCAGACGAGCATTGGGACACGGCCAACGAAGTTGCGATATAAACGTCGCTACCTTGACAGTTGTCAACGAAACATTGGGCAACCGCAGCACCCCATTGTGGCATGACACACAAACATCCAGTATCCCAGTAAGGGCAAGGAGTACTACCAGTAGATTCCCTTACACAATCCCTTGCACATTCTGGCAACAAATCGTAAATTCTGTCAGCAAAGCCGTTAATTGAAGCGGACTTTGGTACAGCAGGGTAAGTGGCATAAGGATTGTCACCGGCTGCGGTGGTGGTGTCAGCAGCAATAGCTACAGCAGAAAGAGCCAAAGCAGAAAGAGTGTAAGAGTATTTCATAACGATTATGATTTTATACTAGTATTGGTCTACAGATCAAATCTGGATGAATAGAAAAGTGGATTTTTGGCCCTATTAATACCGTAGAAACCGCTCTCAGTTTCTCAAATGGGACACAAATGATGTAAATGGAAATGGTACTAATCCGTCCTGTTTTGAATTGTATCGCTTATTCCATTGGATCGTGGTCTATTTCGACTTCGGTTATTACCTCGTACGAATTTTTAGATTTTGGGTATTTTTAAAACAATGGCCCCAGAAAATTAGACTCTTTTTTTTTCATTTGCAGCTGCATGATTTAATTTTATTTCTGTACTAATGGAATATTAGGTCCAAGAAAATTCTAGTACCACAATGCCAAGAGTTGCATATTGGTAGACAAAATGCTTTCCATGAGATATATTTTATTTGTTCTAAATAAAAACATACATTGTATTTTGATTACATACATACCTAGAAGAATGTTATGGACAATAGGAATCCGATAAAGCCACTCATAAGAAATGGAACATCAATATTTACTCCCCCTCCGCTGGACGTTTCACTTGAGGAAGAAGACATTTCTGATGCACTATTAGTTTCATCAATTGCACTTTCAGTTGCAGACGTAGCTTCATCAATTGCACTTTCAGTTGCAGATGTAGCTTCATCAGCTGATGTACTTCGCACTAAAGTGCTTGAAATGGTGGAGGTATCGCTTGATGGAGAGTCAACTGAGTCGGTGGTAGCTATTTCTTTCGCGTTACCGGCTGCTACAGAAAGTTCAGTTGAAATAGATGCTGGCATCATCCATGTATTTGCACCAACTTTGTAACACAACGAGGTAGCCAATGAAGTAGCAGCTACAACATCAGACCCAGAACACTTTTCAGCAACACATTGACCAACTAGTCCAGACCATTGAGGCATAACACAGAAGCATCCCGTATCCCAATAAGGGCACGGAGTATTACCAGTTGAAAACTTAACACACTCTTTAGCACATTCTGGCAACAACGCGTAAATCGGATCAGCAAATCCGTTGATGGATGCTGTCTTCGGGACTTTAGGATATGTGGCCCACTGATTAGCAACACAGACGTTTAAAGAGTAAATGAACGAGATTATACACAATAATTTGTTCATGATAGTTTATAAAACTTTTGTTTTTGATGTTTTGCAAAAAGAGAATACAACAAAACGAAAAAGATATCATTAAATACATCTACGAATAGATTTTTCAGGACAAAATTGGAATTTCGAAAAGTGAATCGTCGTCGCCGAAAAAGGTCAATAAAATAATTGTCCGTTTCTGCGCACTGATGTTTTAGATAAAAATTAGAGTTTTGTGCATGCAGCAAACTGGCTAGCTGCGACAAGCATTTATGGCTCAACTCTTGGCAAAACTCCGGTGTTCGGACTCATTGATTCGCTGGATTTAAAGTATCTCGTATTTTTCAGCGACAATTTGGAAATTAAGCAGCTGAATTCATGTAAAATTTACATACCGCTAGTTATTCATGTGCGATATGTCCGATAATTGTAAGACGTCCATTTTTTTAAGTTCCATTCGCGATATTTCCGAACTATTCTTCCTCTTCGCTTTCATTTCATAAGAGCCTAATGAGTAGATCGTATATCCAATATATCCCTGGTCTCATCTGTATTCACCAGAACTGTGCGACATTCTAATAATAGTCTACAGCTGCCAAAAAGCCCGTGGCGAAACCGAGACATTGTCAGAAACCACTGTTGTGGGTACTAGTGATACTTCCGAATCGGAAACCTGGAAAGGAGGAATTATTGATCAATATCTTATTTTAAATAATGTTTTTGAATTAGAGAATATCTTTATTGCGATCTAAGAAAAATAGATTTCCTAGACATTCTTATCGATATAACTGGTGTGAACATTTTCACCAAGAAATACATTCCAATCTTAACTAGTTATACTAGATGACATCTCTGATACCATTTGATCAACAGTACTTTGTGGAAAAGAGCAGGAACAGTAAGTATGAATTGTTAATATTTATTATTACGATAATCTTGCTCATTATTCACGGAATTCTTTTCCACTGGATACCTATTTATCTTCGTTCAAAGAGAAACGAGAATACTTTAAGTAATTTGAGATATTTCAAGTTCTTAAAAATTTGGAATATCTGGACTAGCTGTATTGAAATAGAAATCCCAGGAACAAGGAAGTCGATTTATTTCCAGCCTAGTGTTGTACTTTTTGGTGTGGTATTTCTAGTGATTAATGTCTCATTCTGTTTTATAGAAACAGTAGATATAGACTATTTACCAAGATACTATGTTGTTTCCAAGAGAATCCTGAAGGTTGCAGTTGGAAGTTTACCAACTATAATGCTTGCTATTATGAAAAACGATTTGTTAACTTCGATAAGTGGTTTGCAGCTAGATAGAATAACTTTTATTCACGTATGGTTAAGCAGAATAATGTGGGCTATGATTACAATCCATATTACTATGGCTTGCAATTATTGGCTCAAGTTAAATTTTGCCATCATGATTCTCATTCCACCCCAGATTTTTGGTATGATGGCGTATGCTAGTTTCTTTCTATTGACTTGGGCAAGTTTGAAATTCGTAAGAAATTTGTCATTTGATATTTTCCTTTTGCAACACAGAGTACTCTCCTTCATTATGTTATTCATGACTTTTTTCCACAATCTGGGAAACAGGGCCGTTGTACTTGTTGCTGTGCATTCTGTTGTGTTGGATAGAATAACCTCCAATATTATTAAATTTATTCACAGAAGGAAGTCACCAACTAAGGGGTTTTGTTCGTTTAAAGTTTTGGACGAGGATACAATGTCAATAGATATCCCTATTCATGAAGCTGGATACACTACAACGGCTTGGTACACAATTTTTTTGCCTAAAGTAAGCTTTTGGAAACCTGGTCAACATATTTATATATGTGTTCCCAAAGTCAATAAATTCCAATTCCACCCTTTCACTATTGCAAGTTTAGAAGATTCTGGAAATATGAAATTGATCATTCGGAAACAGAAGGGGTTTACTATGCGATTGATGACAGCATTGAAAAAGTTGGACAACGTAAACCCAACGAAAGTTACACTCAATGATAGAGTAGTAGGAAACCATGAACTGAAAATTCATAGGCTCAAAGTGAGCTTCACTGGACCTTACGGTGCCCAATATCAGGATTTTTTGAGATTTGATTCAGTGATTTTTCTTGCTGCTGGTTCTGGAGGTGCATTTGTTTTCCCAATTGCATTGGCTTTGTTAAAGGAAATAGACTTTAGGAATTCCAAAAGAGACTTTTTGCATAGACCAAAGAATCCAAGGGTGAAATTGATTTGGTCCATCCAGAGAACAGGAAATATTAGATGGTTTTTGGATCAATTGCAACTGATATTACAATTATCATATTCCATAAAACTTTCCGTGATAATCCACATTACCCAGGAAGATGAAGATAATGTCGATAATGAAAAATTGACGGATATTTTCTCTTCTGGATCTTCCAGCAATATTAATAATTTTCCAATCTCAATCAGCAGCAAGGCTACGACTGTGGATAGGAATAACACTCTCGTGAATGGATGTTTGGAATTTGTATACAAGAGAGCCGATATTGCTGCTGTAATTGTGAAACAAAGTATCAGATTGAGCCAATCTCAAGCAATGGCTGTTTGCTCTTGTGGAAGTGCTTCTTTTACGAATTCTATTAAGATCCAATGCAATAATGCAAGAAAGGAAAAACATTCTCCAGATATTTATTGTTATACAGAGACTTTTTAGAACCATAAATAAATATAAATAAAGTTAGATGTCCATACTGATGTAAGACTAATCACCAAATTTGACTCAAGAAACCAAATCTTCTCAAAGGTCCCTTTCTCTTGTTGGTGTTTGGTATGAGCAACCAGAGGACTATGACTGTAGTGAACATAGCGATAAACATCGGAAATACAACATAAGCTCCAGCAAATTGAGATACTAATCCGACCAAAAATGGGAAAATGGCTCCACCAGAGGAACCAAAGGCGGTAGTGATTGTCATTGATATGACTTGGATTTTTCTGGGAAGTAAACCATCCAGGACAACATATGTGATCATTAATGGATATACAGGACCAATTGCTATTCCTCCTAGTGTTATGGCAAGAATTTCTATAGGCAAGCTGGGAACTGCCCATGTCAACACTGCGAATAGGATGGCTAGAACTGCGAGAATAAGATTACCTCTTCTGGCACCTAGTACTTTATGAATCAATCTGGTAAGTACAAGACGACCAAAAGTTAATCCAAACCAGTATCCAGAAGCTACATAACCTATTGAGGCAGACGTGTTATGTCTATAATCTCGCAAGTAGGTCGTTACCCACCCACCAATTGCAACTTCAGCTCCTTGATAGAACAATACAAAGAAAGACGTCAACCAGGTCATGCGGTTTTTAAGGGCTTCTTTCATTAAATTCTGTTTGGCAGTTGAGTCATTAGCTTTAACTCCATGATCCTCTACGGTATACCAAGGCTTTAATGCCTCTTCTCCCTGAACAAATCCTATGTAGCAATTAACAGTATTGATAATCATCAACCCCAACAATATGAGGTAGAAATAGTTCCACTTGATCCCATTTTCAACGTAGGCTGTTGCTATCAAGGGAGATACCGAAGCTCCCATCCCATAACTACCATGGAAGTAGCCCAATGCCGTCGATGACTTTTCGAGTCTACTAACAAATACGTTAAGCTGCGAAACGCATATGCCGACTCCAACACCACCGAAAAAAAATCCAACTACGATTATTATGTAGTGCAGTCCAGTGGAGACAAGAGTATACATAAGCATTGACGAAAGGCAACCTACGACCAAGGATTTTCTTCCAAGTCGATTCTCGATTGTTGAAGCAGCCATGGCAACTATGATATACCCTAATGCATTACTCAACCACAAGATGGAAGCCACACTATACGAGATATTATACTGTTCTTGGATGTAATTTAGCAACACTCCAACTGAACCATCTGAACTTCCTAGACTAAATGCCCAAATACAGGCAACAACAACCCGGAACAAATTCCCTGTAGGTTTGGTGAAGGTCATATGACCAGAAGATTCGGAAGGATGTGCACTTGGTTCTGGATCATTTTCAACATAATCAATTCTTTCTTTCTTTATTTCTGACCCAGCAAGAGATCTCTGTTCTACTACCACATCCACCTCACTCAGCTTACTTTCGAAAGGGGGTCTCCTTTCGACCCTCACATGCGTTCCCAAGTCATTGAGCTCGATCTGGTCTTGATCAATATACGACTCTAAATCTTGAGAGTTTCCTTCGATAACCATATTAAAACTGAATTAATGTTCCAGTTAAGAGTAATTGAAATGTTAATGACAGAGTATACGTTGTGTATCAGCTAAATGGAAAACAATGCTGTTCGAATCTAATACAGGAAAATGATAAAGTTAAATATCTCTAAATCAAGATTAACTCCCCCCACAAGTTACTTAGATATCACTTCATTTTTAGAGGTCCTCAAATTTCAATTACAAGGCGCAAACAGCCTCTATTTGTCCGGGAATACTACCGTCGAATAGACCTATTCGCAACGGAATATTTGTCGCAACTGAAAAGAGAAACGTTTTGGCTGCGAAACAATGCAATTACAGAAGATTTATTGGAGCCCCGCACAAGGAACCTCTAGTTTATGAAGTGAATAACCGAGATGTGACCTGATGCGTTGTCCATGAAGTCAGTCGGAATATATAATATATTTTTAATAATAGATAAATAACTTAATAAGACAGAAGAACTGAAAGATAAACTGCATATACAAAATATTAAATATAGAAGGAAAGATATTAGTAGGAACAGTTTCCGGATAAGAGGGGTTGTTCACTTTTTGGAGCCGTCACTAACTGTGCCGTTGTCTGGACTCACAGAGCCAGTTCCATCGGCAACAGTACCGTCAATGGGAGCTGCTGCAGCTTCTTCGGCTTCGGCACCACTAGAGGCGGTTGCTCTCAACTTCGCAATTCTAGCGTCAGTAGATCTGATTGGTTCAAGAACATAAGCAGATTCTTCTGGGTTCTTACTTTCCTCTTCATAGTAAGCAAACTCACCGATTTGTGCTAAGTCGGTACCCAACATCTCTTCATCTTCATGCAATCTGATTCTCAAGAATGGGATCTTGTCCATGACAAACAATAAGATTGCAGTCACGACAAATGACCAGAGACCAACGGAACAAGAACCAGCAAGTTGGTAACCCAATTGCTTCCAGTGGTGATTTATCCATCCACCGGCGATTCTCAATGATGGGTCAGAGTACGCACCACCGTCAGCTGCAGCGACGTAGTCAGCAGCAAACAAACCGGTCAAGATTGAACCACAGATACCACCAATACCATGTAAAGCAAAGACATCCATACCATCATCAATTTGCAAGATTTCCTTCAAGTCGACAGCGAAGTTACAGACAATGGCTGGTACGACACCAAAAACAACTGCTGTGTATACAGGCACGAAACCGGCAGCTGGAGTGATACCAACCAAACCGGCAATGGCACCAAGACACAAGCCTACAGTGGACCACTTACCACCAGTTCTGAACCAGTCGACAAACATCCAAGTCAAGCCACCACAAGCTGCAGCCAAGTTGGTATTGACACAAGCATACCAGGAACGGATGGAAGCGTTACCAGTGGATCCACCATTGAAACCGAACCAGCCGAACCAGAGGAAAATGGTTCCCAAAACTATGGAGGAGACCGAATGAGGCTTATATTTTGGAACTTTACCCTTAATCAAAGGATCGTTTCTTTTACCCAAAATCAAGGAGTAGGCCAAGGCAGCGAAACCGGAGTTTTCGTGAACTGGACCACCACCAGCAAAATCAAGAGCACCCAAGGAGAATAACCAACCTTTGCCACCCCAGGTCCAGAAAGCAATTGGACAGTAAACTACGGTCAACCAGATGAACAAGAAGACCATCATAGGTCCCAACCTTGCACGTTCACATCCAGCACCAACCATCAAGATGGCAGTGGTGGCAGCGAACATACCTTGATACAAACAAAACAAGATGTCTGGAACTGTAGTGACGACAGCTGGAGCAGCGAAAACATTCTTTAAACCGAAGAATTCCAAGTTACCCAAGAAAACAGAAGTTCCGGACTTGGAGAACACAAGAGAGTATCCCCAGAAAAACCACTGGAAAGACGTCAAACAAACAGCCATGATAGATGCCCACATAAGCGACAATGCGTGCTTTTTTCTTGAAATACCAGAGTACAAGAGACCAACACCTGGAATCATGATCCACACCAAAACCGATGCAGTTCCAATCCAGACGGTGTCGGCTTTGTCGAACTGGCCGTTCAAGTCGTCAGTAAAGACGTTACCACCATCTTCACCTGTAAAGTTGGCGGACATATTGTGTGTGAGACTAACCTTATTTGGCTATTGTATTGTAAAAGAAACAAATTCTATTACTGCAATGAGTTACTGGCTCGATCGGGGACTTGAGAAAATTGATACAAGACCGATCTGGATTGAAATTAGATCTAATGTCGCTATGAAACCTGGAGATAGGATCTGATATTTCGACAAAATCCAAGATTATTCAGAAGAGGATTTGCTGAGAACAAAGACAAAGAAGGAATCAGAAAAAAAACTTCATATTATGATTACTGGTGATCACAGGACTTGCTTGTGTATTTATATTTGAAAGGATGATTCAAATATTTCATATGGGTTAGGAAGTATTGCCTTGATTGCATAGTTTACTTGTATTATTTTCTTAGAGTACATGCCTAAATTGCCTGCAACTGCAATTCCACAAACGTAAAAGTTTCTTGTCGTCTTTTGTTAGCAGCCGGTATAATCGTTTATCATCGGCCAATCAGAGCCCACCATCAGCAACGGTCGCAACTAATCCCTGCATATAGATATACCCAAGCCGCACATGTCCAATTATAATAACTTTGATGATAAGCAGCATGCAGGCGCCGGCCAGGAGCCAGCGGTTACGGTTGAAGTCTTCCACGATTACCATTGAAGACTCTGTTCCTGTCTATACCAATCAACCGGAACTGGGCGACCAGCAGGCAGATTAGTATATCTGAACTGAAACGACCAATGACGTCCAGCGGTTGTAAACAAAGAAACCTTACCCTGTGGGGTTCTTGGAGATGGAGCATATGCAATGTCAAAAGTTGCACCATGATTAAAGTGAGCAATCAACAATTGATTTTCATTTGGAGGGTCGAATTCAGCAATCAAACCAATATTATAGTCCAATTTTGACTCTTGACTCATCAAATCGGGCTTAGTCGTTGACGCTAGCAACCGGCATTTTTAAGATTCAAACAATATTCACAAATTTCGACTGATTCGTTTATTCTCTCAACCTTCTCCGTATTATTGTGTTCTCATTATTTTTGTTTTTGGCGCTTGTGTAACCTTCCGACCCAGATAGCGAATGCTGGACCAATAATTAGATGGGGCCTTATCTTGGCTCACCTGATAAGGCTGCATAGACTTTCCTTGAATTCGGCCATGAATTTTTCTGTTTTGGGCCAGTTCGTTTTTCTAGTTCATACTAGGTCAATGCATCAGAACTCTGACAGTGCATACGTGCTTTCAATAATAACAAAAAGAAAACTAGCGATGGATATAACTAACTTGAGACGCTTCATTTACGAGTTTATTGGCTGTCGGGGATTTGCATATACAAGTTTTTTCGTAGCCTGTCGAACAACATAGATAAGTTCGCATGATAAAATCCCCTCAGTCAGAGTTTACAGTCATGACAGCTCTAGTCGAAGAATCTCTTATGGAGGAGAAGATAGTGCATTCTCGTAATATTTCTGAATTAAAGGTCTTATCAGATCACACTATAGTTTCTGGCTCAAGCTATGCGGAGAGAATAGCCAAGAATCTTAGCATGATGACGAAATGTTCAAAATATGCGAATTACAGTGACCGTAGTGTGATAATTGACAACAACCCTCTTTTTGAGCATGTCTGGGGTATCCTGTGTTCCTGTTTATCAACGATGTCTATGTTACTGCAAATTTAGGTTGAAAATTCTCGGTTGTAGTGGGACCACTCCTGTCCAGTATAATCATTACTGGTGGCCGGTTCCGGTTTTTTTCTGCGCAAAAAGATAAGCCACGGTATTCCTATGTATACATGGTAAACGAGGAGGGCCACAACAGTGTTTCTATTGTTGTCCCCGTATTCGCTGCTACTGAATCAAGTGTAATCTTAATGTAGATTTGTCACATTTCCATATTGTAGATATTAGGAGCTCTTCTTGCGAAAGCTCGGGCGAACAAAAATCAAGAAGAAAAACTATGTATTCAGAAGCATGACTATGGATTTTTCGGCCAAAATCATCTGACTGGTCGATTGTCACCAGAATATAAGACTTTTTAATTGAGGGGTGTTATCTACCAGATGAATTGATCTCATTTGAAATAGAGAAGAGCAAAAAGTGCTAGAAGGTGGTTTTAGATTCTGAACCAATAATATTACAACTCGTAATTTTTTGTGGGTAGTTAGTGAATATTTCCACCCCATAGTAGATTTTAGAATATTATTGTACTGCCAGATGACAATTTATAAAATAATTAATTATTGAATGGATTGTATTGAGCAATGGGATTAGTCCAAAATGTACTAATTCCAATGTCTGACAAATATATTTGAAAGAGATTGCAAAACTGACTAAGGGACATATTTTACGTATCAGAACTTAGCGGAACTATTACAACGGTCTGCACATCTGTCACATTTGACATACTGTAAAAAAGTGCCAAAAGATTAGGTGAGGCTAGTATGACCAGAATAAAAGTTTACCTCTTCTTGAGATATATGATGATGTAGCGCACCCACTGATCGGCAATACTGGATTGGAGACAGCTACAGTACATTTACCAGGTCTTCCTTAGTTTCTAAATTGTTGCAATGTGCAGTCTACGGATGGATATCAACACCAATAGAATGCAAGCACTTGGTATTGTGACAACGTGCAATAATTATGCTAAAGGAAATGATACTTGGGGGCTATGGAGTGTTGCTCAACGAGATCAGCCTGGATATACTAATGCTGAGATGCCGTGTCAAGTTTTTGACGTAATCACTTAAATAGCTATTCAATCTTGTTATTCGTATTTGAGGAGATCCTTTCCTCAGTATCTATTTTGTTGAATCTGTTTCTCCGCTAGTTAGATTCTAGCCAACGTAAATAACATAACTCTAATTTGTCCTCGTAAGAAGTTAGTCTTTCTATTACCCAGTAAATTAATTTCATAATATCTATTACTTAACACACTTTTCTGGTACCCCCAGGATCGTCTGCATCTACATAATCCGTAAATTATTGAAAACATTCTTTCATCATCTTTTTTTCTATATCCTCGTTACTAAAAACTGCCTCGTTATGTCTTCATTCTCAGCGGTCGCGGAATACAGTGTCCTACAAGAGAAAATCGCACTGTCTCCACATCATCCGCCAGTTCCAGGCTCACGTTTTCTCTGTAGGTAGTGGGATTTTCTCGCTTGCCTAATTTTTCAGTCTCAGTCTCCATACTTTTGAAATTGAACGAGAAACCAATTAGGAATTAAATAACAGTTTCATTCTTCTCTTTTGTCAATTGGTTTCTGCACCCTGAACTGCTGCCACCACCAGATCCAATCTATCAGTCGGCAGTTTCTTCAAAGCCAAAACCACCTTCATATTCTGTAACGTTTGTTTCAGCCAGTTTCGATACCAGCCATCTTTTTTCGTTGTGCCCGAATTATTGAATCTCCGAATCTGACTATCAAAAGCCTTTGCACTTAGAATCAAAGTGACTTTCATTGAATATAAGCTCACAAAATTGCAAATCTTACGTTCTTTCCCCTAAAATGTCTGAAGGCTCGTTCAATTATCCCACGTCCATTCTAACATCAAAGACTCCAGAACAAGCTGCTCAGATTCTTCCAAGTGGCTTGAACTCCGCCTACAAGCTCTTGGACACGGACCTCACCCGTTGGTTCAAGGAGTACGCGTCGGTATTACAGTCCTATAATAATGGTTTGAAGAATTTACTTAATACCGGAAATGCGTTGTTTAAGGAATCCAATAACGATGGAGAGTTCTCCAACTTTCCTCGTCATTGGAACTGTTTTCTCGCTTCTTTACAAATCGAACTAAATAACAACGACGAGTTGCATAAGAGCATTAGCACCGAAATCATCCGTCCACTACGTGATGTCGTGGACAAAGATGTGCGTCTTTCGGAGTTGCTTATCAACTCTCAGGAATTACAGGAAATCAGCGACGGTTTGAAAAACTCTAAGGGCGACGCAGAAATGCAGTGGAACTACAAGGCTCCTCAGATCTTTCAGAACTGGGAAGATTTTAAAAAGTACGAGACCCAGTTGCTCTTTGACATTATACTCAATTACTTCCAGAGTCAAAACTCGAAGTTGACCAAAGAATTGACCAACAACGAGAACCTGACAAACTACCTATTGAAAAATTTTAAGTTTGACAATGAGATGCAGTTCTACTTGGAATGGTTGCTCCATCACAAGTTTGAACCAGCCAAGGATGGATTCGTCCAACAGCAGCAGAAACTTCAACAGCACCAGTTGAACAAACATCCTCAACAACGTGAGCCATCGCAAACACACCATCCAAGTAAGAGATTCAGCGTTTTGCCAAAACTTCATCAGGAGCCTCCAAGTGCATCTTCATCATCTGTGAATTCTGGTAAGAAGCTGAACAAGTTGAAGTCGAGAGTAGGTTCGATCTTTGGCCGTAGTAAGAACAAGAAGGACAAAGCTAGTAAGAGTGATACTATTCCTGAGACGGAATCTATTGTCTCCGAATCTAACTTGCCCAGAGGTGATTTGACGAAAATGCATACCAGAGCTTCGTCTATTACTTCAAGAGGTAATTCATTCAGACGTCCATCAGGAGCTGTTTCTACTCATGGACCATTGCCTCCTACTCCATCTAGTGCTCATACTCTGACGTTCTCAACTACTCAACGTACTCAATCTTCTGGAGCTTTACCGCAACCAGTTGGTGCAACACCAGAAAAGGAGGTGCCACAACTTCCTTCCAATTCAACTGATGCTGAAGTTGGACCTCTGACAGGAGGACTGGAATCTGTTCAACCTCCTCAATATTATACTAAGCCTAGGACACTTGTTCCACCAATAACCAGTAGCTCCAGTCCTTTGAATCCAAATAAGGTTCCTGTTCTCCCTGTACAAACACTCCAACAGGAACCTCCTGTTCCAGAATCTCCTAACGTCGTAAAATACAAGGACTCCGATTCTTCTTCTGATGAAGATGGACCTGAAGAAATACAAACCAACCGTAGATCAATGTTACAGAAGCATGATCTCGATCCAGAAGACGAGACTGGGGGACCATCTGACAAAGATTCGTACCCATCTTTAGCTCCTCCGCCACAATTACCAGGCTCATTTATTAGAAGCAATACCAATGGTACTGTGAACTCTTCGGACCCACATTTGTCTGATCCTAGATCTCGTCAGAGCAGCTCAGGCAAGTACAGCTTTGAAGCTGGTGATGATCAGCAGCCAATTTCAGCTACTCCAAGATCGCGTTCTGAGAATGACTTTCCTTCTCAACTGGAGTTACCTGAGCCAAATGTTAGCGATATTCAATTGCAATCTGCTGCTGAACCAGAATCTAGAAATGGTTGGACTGGGAAAGCCGCTGTGGCTGCTGCTGGAGCTACTGGGTTGGTTGTTGCCGCTGGCGCGTTGGCTTCGAGAGCTCCTCCTCCACCTCCTTCCAGAAAGGTTATCCACCACCAAACAAATGATGAAGTTTCTGCCTTGCCTGCTACCCCAGAAAGACAAATTCTGTCTCAAACTTCCAGAAACAGAAGTGAAGTTACTTCGCAGATGTTCCACAACTTACCTAATGCTCGTGAATCATTGGTCCAACCACATGCTACTGGAGGCTCATTTGCACCTTTGATGAGTCAAGACACAGGGATGTCGTCGTTGTCGAAGAGTGACTACTTCAAGCATTTTGACACCGGTTCAGAACCAGTAACTAAGGGTTTGAACGCTTCGATTGCAGATGTTATTAACGCTAGCTTTAAGGATGGACTGTTGGTAAAATCACAGCTAATTGGAGAAGTAGCTTTTACTTACATTCCGGAGGACGCATCAGCAAGTTTACCTGTCGAACCAATCTTGGTCAGAATCCCTAACAATTTCGACAGGGTGATATTGAACAACTCATTTGTTGACAAATTGGAAGATGAAGTGTTCAAAATTTCGCCTGCATTGGTTTCATCCAAGACTTTGGGTGGTATCAAGTATTTGCTCAAGTTGAACGAGACTCAAGTTCCAATCATAGTCCAGCAAGTGTGGAGATACGAAGATCACCAAGCCAGTTTGGTGGTAAAGTTGCGAGTGAACCCGGCTATCAGAGAAGAAGTCGTAGTAGAGAACTTGCTTGTTTCTGTAGCCTTGAAGAGCAATGTTCAAGCTACATCGGCCTCTTCCAAGCCACAGGGTGCATTCAATAAGGAAAAGAACAGAATTACTTGGAGATACACTCAGCCATTGAAGTTGGGAGGAAACGTTGTTGAAGAGAAGTTGATTGCAAGATTCATGACCAATGGTAAAGGTGCTGAAGATGAAGCTGGGGTACAACTCAAATTCCTTATTCATGACCATCCAATCAAGTTTGCAACCATTTACAACTATGATGACAACACCAAGGAGATTGCTCTGGTGAGAAACATCACCAGTGGTAACTACAGTGGCCATGTATAGCTGCTGTTTCTGAAAAGTTATTAAGCAATGAAAATATAGTTCTATGTTAGAATTCGTTTCTTTTTTATTTATGAGTATACAATTCGAATCTGAGTTATTACACTCTCATAAAACAATTCACAGTACAAGATTTGTAACTATATAATAGCGAATGCAGAAGCACTTCCTTAAATGCCCTACTCACTTTTCTTGGACGTCTTCTGGTTTTCTGGACTCAAGGAGTTATAAGCCGTGTGTAAGCCACTCAATTGCTTCTTGAAAGCTTGGATATCCTGTTCTTTCAACTTGATTAGCTGCTTGTACTTTTCGGCTTCACCGTCTTCCGACTCGTACTTAGTCTTCCTTCCGGCAAGCAATGATCTATATTCACTTTCCTTCTTGACCAATTTTCTGACTATGGTTATCACAATGCCAATTGCCAACATCAAATATAAAACAGCCCCGCTCAAGTAGAGGTTTCTTTGCGAATAGAATTTGGAAGCCAATTGGTCATAAGTCAATTGTGGAGTTGGATTTCTGCGATCATTGCTACTAACAAGGAACGGCTCGGAGTAGCCCAGGATACGCTTCAATCTGTTTAGGCAGTCCAAGAACTGCAACACCAACAAAATAATGCTAAACGCTACACCCACCTTAAAATTCTGAGACTTCTGAAGAAGCCAGGTGATGTCGACGATCTTGGCTCTAATTGGATGAGGAAGTGGAAGCACTAGCAAGAGAAGTACAACCATCTGGCCGACCAATGTGGCGAACACAAGAGACATTTGAATACTCATGGCGAAATAATGTAGATTATATTATATGGATCCAAATAGATTAGTAAAGCAATTTTTGAATCAAACTTCTGATTCCAATTGTAAATTCAATTTATCAAGGTTAATCTAATGTAGATGAATAATTCGAAGATAATCGCCTAGGTATTAGAAGATTTGAGTATGCAAGATAATTGGATATTTCAAGTGTTTAAGAGAATTGGAAATTATATGATTGATCAAATATTGATACAACGATAATTATTTAGCTCCGACAAAGGCAATGATTGCTTGCTCTAGCTACAAGTATAATATCTGTTAATTCAACAGGAATCTTTGCAAGTTATGAAAGGAGAGCCTTTCATGAAACAATCGAGCAGGGCTCCTCTTCACATGTGAGAAAGGATTCTACGTGGCGAGATGAAATTTCCTGCATGTTTCGCACGGTTGCAACCCAGTTGCAAAATTAAACAGATAGACGAAGAGAGAGATACATAGTAATATGTTAATAATTATAAATACTACAACTGCAACAATACTAAATAATTAATGAAATATGCATTCTGACCTGATTGTTCTCTGAGTTTATTATTATTTCCTCTTGCAGACTACTATAACCCTGTAACTTTCCTTGCGTAGTTATATGCTACTATACTAAAAAGACACATGAATCCTACTATCGAGTAGAACCATGTCAAACTGTCATACTCCTGTCCTGGAACTACGCAATTCATACCCCATAGTCCAGTTACAACGTTTATAGGCAATACTATCGTACCCAAAATTGTGATCTTACCCAATACATCATTGGTATCGTTGTTGACCTTGGTCATATCAATATTGATTTGCGCCAAGTAGTTCGAGTGGAAACGGGCCAACAATTTCTCATAGTGATTCAATGACTGAACCATTGTGACAACATGATCTTGGATATCTCCCAAGTACATACCGATTTCTCCTTTGCTCGATGTCTTGTTGTTCTCTGCCATAGCTTCGCTGAAACGCTTGCTGAATCCCTTGATGACATCTGCCTTGGATCCTAACAAACGAAGAACAGACATAACTCGCTTTCTACATTCACCAATACGACGCAACATATCTCCTTTGCGTTTCCAACCTAAAATCCTAGAAGAAGTAGATGAACTCTTAGAAGAAGTCTTGGAAGAGTTGTCAGATTTGAAATTTCTCAATCTTAATCCAATTCCATGGTCGACTGTAGACTTCGACCTTTTTCTCCAGACAAACACGTTATCCTTATTGGAATTGCGTTCAGGGAAGTTTGTTCTTCTTCGAACTGGCTTCCTTGGTGGACTATGATTTGTGTCTTCGATGTCGTCATCGGAGACATCAGACTCCGAATCTTCATCTGAATCTTCACCGGAATGCATTTTCAATATTGCATCTTCAATCGAATTCATCTCTTCCTCTATACTGTCAATCATAGGTGCAAACGAATCGGTGATATCATCAATTAAAGCGTAGCAAATCCAATCAGAAGTGACGGTTAAGTATTCACGCAACAAACGCGCCCTCCTTCTAACATTAATTGGATGGGGTGTAGCCGAAAAATGGAATGTTATAACGGCATTCTTGAATACTATTATGTACATGTTCAATGGCAGCAACTCGCCTTCTCTAATCTTCTTACCCTTTGATTTCATGGAAGCTGATTCTTTCGTTCCTTGAATGAACGAAGGCGGTCTGGAACGCTTAGCTGTCTTCTTACGAGAAATACGATTGAAAGCATTTCTAATCCATGACTTACGTTCTGGACTGCCAAATATGCTGCTGGTATCATCCCCATCATATCCTTGTTCATATAACTCCTGTAGCCTATTCATTTTCTTTACGTGTTCCTTTGCTCTTTGCTTTCTTCTCTCGTATACTACATCAATTGACGTAAAACAGATAAAATAATAGGACTTGAATAGTTCAACTTTCTCACGAGTTTCCCCCAAAAATATATCTTCTGTTGTCAAAGGATGGATTCCAAAAGTCTTTGATAAAACCTTCATTTCTTCTTCTGTTGGATCAAGTACATCCAACCAGAATGGTATATAGCGAGGTTCCATTTCCTCCGCTACCGAAGGTACCGTCGTGGCCGCTCCAGGGGTGTCAAGCCCTGATTTCGAACTTGGTTTGTTCAAGTTGTTCACAGACAAATTGACTGATTCAGTAGGAACGGCTATCGAAGCTATGTTGTTAGATGATGGAGGTGATGTAACCGGACCACCGTTGGTAGTGTTCATGCTAGAGTAATCTTGAGAATAATGTGAAGGTTGAAACAATTCCTGGAGTCTTGTGAAAACTGTTTTCTCCTCTATATCGCGTTCCTCTTCATTTTCCTCCAATTCCTCTTCGTTGGATTCAGCAATATCTAAGAGGTCTTCAATATTGTCAGCTCCCCTCCACTTCTTGTTCAATGAAGTAGTATTTTCTTCACCAATGATCGCCTCCTCTGCAATTAATCCTCCTATGGTTGGAGCATGAATGGTTTTCTCAAGGTCTTCTCTGAAGTAGGTGAATCGACACAATTTCCCGTCCACCTTACCCGTTCTCAGATCATACTTACTGTTCTTCAACTGGACACGCAGTGGCTGGTGTTGCAATATAGTAGGTATTTGTTCTTTGGAATGATCCCATGGCTGTATTGGAGTAGGTCTAACACGAAAAGAGTCTTGTAAACTATCCAACGAGGCGATTTCATCTATCTGACGATTGGCTATTAATGGCGTTGTTTCATTCACATTTCCGTCAATTTTGTTCTCTGG
Organism: Scheffersomyces titani; assembly: GCA_030565185.1. Taxonomy (NCBI): domain Eukaryota; kingdom Fungi; phylum Ascomycota; class Pichiomycetes; order Serinales; family Debaryomycetaceae; genus Scheffersomyces; species Scheffersomyces titani. The sequence goes on from JAJMBD010000046.1 coordinate 29,905, forward strand.
CTGACTCTCTTTGGGCAGAACGGAAGTCTCACGTTCTATATGCTGATGAGCTACCGGTTCCCGGAAATAGACGTTTGTTGAACCTTGGGAAAGTTCGTTTCTTTCTTCTTCTGCTTCTTCAAACTCTTCAAGTACAAATTCTTCCAAAAACTTCAAGTCGGGCCATTGATATGTGCTTTCCTTATCTCCGGCGTCTTCGTGACCATAATATTCAGGAAAACATACATCATCCAAAGACGTGGAATCACTCGAATGGTCAGAGGAAGGGTTTGAACCACCAAATTCCAATGAGTTAAGCGAGTACCTATCGTGATCGTCGATGTGGCCACTACGGTCGTGATGCAGCTCTTCGTGTTCATCTTCCTCTTCATCTGCTCCACTGAAAGGATTACTCCATGTCTGGGCACGAGCTACCAACCGCTGATCACGAGCATATTTGTCCATATCCAAAGCTATAGGTACATATTTGGCATTCTTTGGCGAGATTGCGCTCTTTGCTCCATGCTCAAGAGGGTCACTTTGAATTAACAAATTCTGAAGATTCCTGTTCGTCAAAGGTAAGCTGGGTTCTCGCGACATGACTCGGCCCATACTAGCACTTGAAGAATGCACGGAGTCAGCAGTGTATCTTCTGGTTAATGCCGCAATCTTATCACTGTTGCCACCTTTGTCGTTCAAGTTATCTGCAATGAAATTGGCATTGTACATCTGATGTTGAGTGCTTCTACGTCTTGATCTGGCTGGAGAAGAGTGAAGATGGGCTAAATCGTTATGGAGTCGATGGTCGATATACACTCCAGGATTGAATTCTCTGGATTTATTGATGCTGTCGCTGGATTCAGATGCTCCTGTTGCCGGTCCAGCAGGTTCTATTGCATTGGCGCCATTGTCAGTACTCATGCTATTTCTTGTATGATTATTGATATTGAATTGTGACGATGCACTGGAAGAAGATTCATTTTCAGAGCTAGCATTGGGAATATAGTTGGCCGTGGGAAATGCCCTTCTTTTCTTGGACTTTGAAGTCATCTCGAAGTGCTTTTTTTAAAGATTCGTAGTGATTATGCTGAGATTACGCTTAAAGAGTGAAATCTGAGATACGAATCAGGACTATATCTTCAAACAGTCCAAGAGCAGACTAAATGTAGACACAATGATTGCAATTAACACACGTATAATAGTAGCAACTTACTCTGGAATTCAGAAAAGAAAACCTTCAAATTCCGCAATCCCCTTGGATAAATTCCAAGAACATATGGTATCTGATCTACCAAATTGGCCAATCGGTAGAATGCGCTCACGTGACCTTTATCTTTCGAACCATTAATCGTGGTGTAGGAAGGTGAATGATGTGGGCTTGTCGTATAAAATGTAGTTACACAAGGAAATATGTGGTTTTCACTATTGAAACTATTAATGACTAGATATAAATGTCCAGCATTTGATGCTGGACTCATGTTTGGTCTGTTTGGTTCGGTTGGGTCAAAGTGAGGCTTGGGTGCGAAAAATCTCAATGCGATAGCCTCTGAACAGTAGTTCCACAATTGTGGAATTTATAGGGGGAGAATATCAAGAATTCATATCCTCAATCGTTCAACACTTGATAATTTATTCATCCTACGATTTCTCTTTCTGTGATGTGAGATGTGAAGCTTTATATTATCTGTACTTACTTTCCTAATCTCCACATGCGCGATATGTGCAGCCTAATTCTATTTCTCTCTAGTCTGGCACAGACGGAAAATATTATCCCGTTTTGGGCTATTCACCACTTGAGCCCCATTCGTGGCTATGAACTACAATTGGAAGGTGGTTCTGTTGATTGTCCCAAAAGTTGTAATGGCTTGATATATCTATAAACTACGATTTTCACAGACTTTTCATTGAGGCTACTGCTGCACCGAAAATTAAGCATTTGAATTATTTGGAGTACTACATGCTATGTATGTCAGAATTTACTAATTTCCTCTATTTCTAAATCGCTAGGATTACTTATCATCTTTTTGAAATTCGAACCCTAGTTATGTATATCGTCATAATCATGACAAACTGCCTTACTACTTATCGGCAATAATTTGTTCTTCTTCCTCTATTTTCTTTACTTCAACTTCCTTTTTCTCTGCATTTTTGTCTACCTTAGACTTCTTGGCGACTGGAGCCGACCCCGATAAACCTCCATTGAGTATATCCAACGCCAGCTGGATCTTGTTCGTAGAGTCTAAGAGCTTGTACCAAGTATCTTCAGTCAAAGAGATTCCCTTTTTTCCTGGTTTCCTCTCTCCAGAATCTTTGTCAACGTAGAATTCTCTAATATCCACCAAATTGATGTTGTTGAATTTTCTGATTGTAACTTGCTTCTTCTTGTCCAATTCAATTACCACCTCATCGCCAGAACTAGAAGATGAACCTCCAGTCCCTGCTCTACTCTCATATGTTCTCTTGTATGCCATTGAGTAAATTTACTAAGAAGGTCTGTAATTGGAGCAGAATTAATTAGGTATCAACAGTAGTCGAGTTTCAGTAAATTCTCGTGAATTGTACGCATTTTTCAGCTCCTCGAATTGTACATTCGCAACCTTAAAACTTACTAAGAGCCTCGTACCCAAAAATAAGAAAGGCTTAATAAACGTTAAATATCATACTAATACCCTTTTGGCACTTTCTAATATCACATAATGTACTGTATTTTCTAGATATCCCCATCTATGTAGTAATGTTCTATTCATTTTCTATTTTATACCATTTCTCTACTGTCTACCATCAATTCCACTGAGCCACACTTCATTAAAGTGCTCTGGACCTAATAAGTTCTTGACTTTCTCAAACAAGATCTCGTCCTCGGTGTTAATGTTGTCGATGTTGTTCTTTACCTGCCAGTAGCACCTGATGGCCGCTTCCAACTCTTCGACATTAGAAACCCCCAACACGATCGATGTAGAAGGATTCCATTGAAGATTGCTGGGATCAGATTGGTCAACCGTTTCAAACAACCATTTCCTCAATGCAAAACGTGTAGCCAAGTCTGCCAATTCCAACTCGTTGTAGACCTTCTTCAAATGCTTTGCAATATCGTAGACCTTGTCCTTAAGCTCCTTGGATGCTGGATGGAACGAATGTGTGATATCTGACCTCAACAAAGACATACTGAGAATAGATCCGTTGGATAACTTCTTGAGCTTACAATCGGCAAAGAACTGTTCATAGAAATCAAATAATCTCGTGTTCTGAATACAGCCATTCGAATAAGATAAAACGGCGTCCAACGGTCCGATCTCTGGAATCTCTAAGCTCTTAGAGGCTATTTTATGCAAGAAACGAACAGGATATCCTGAGATACCAAAATTTCTGATGAGGCCATCGCTTTTCAACAATTTCAACTCTTTCAACGCTTCAAAGATTTCGTCTTCTTCTAGAAACTCGATATCGTGCATATACACGAGATCAAGATACGACGTTTTCAATCTCTGCAACGATCGTTCCACAGATTTACGGACACTATCACGGGAATAGTCAAAGTCGTCAAGCTTGACTCTTCCAGCTTTGGTGCAGATGTAATACTCTTCTCTTGGGAAAGAAATCTTCTTGAGCGCTTCACCCAATAGAATCTCTGAAGGACCATAGTAAGGAGACGTATCAATGGCATTCAACCCTTTGGCAAACGAAACTTCAAGAATCTCCTGGATGGGAAGACTGCTGGGATTCAGCGAGTACTGGGTGTTGAAGACAGCACCACCTATAACCAAAGGTGGCAAGTTGGCTATCGAATATGGCTGGGCTACTATGGAGTCTCCGATAGCTGGCGAATCTTCTATAAGTGGCTGAGATTCCAAAAATTCAGGCATTGTAAAATAGGTTTGCTTCTCTTCTATATGGAGCGATCACTACAGATTGGATTATTGAGTACTCACAATATTGAAAGAATATTCAACTTGCTTATTACATTGAGACGAAAAAAAGAAATGTCTTATTAATGAATTCTTAGGCAACGGTTCCGGGATTTTTTTTCATGCATGTAGATTGATTGCAAAATCTCCTCAAGAATTGCACCATCTAACAGCTATAGGGAGGTATAAAATCTATACAGAGAATTAATGTTGCAGTGTTACTTATTAGATTACAAAGTTGACAGGATGTTGAAGAAAAAGAATAATATCGAACACGCTTCTTAAAATCATATTAGCAGACATTGCGTGACTTCATAACTCGCTCTACTCTTCACTTTCTCCTAGTAAACAGCATTGCTAACTAAAAATACAATCACGAAGTAAACCTTTTATAAATAGAGTAATTTCCCTAGAAGACATTCAAGCCTTCTACTAAGTAGTTGCCTGGGACTAAGCCGACTACTCCTGCTCGGTCCAGACAATTGCTTGCCAACTCACACAAGTACCAATTGTCCTCCTGCTTGTGAATTACATACATGTTCCAACCTTTCTTGAAGAACAATTCTCCGTGCTGCTGAGGCTTATAAGAGTATCTGGCTCTCGCCTTGGTCACAAAAGCACTATTGGTGACAGGAGTTGTATCTTCGTGCCCGTTGGTGTAAGATTTACTCGGCAAGCTCATCAACGTATGCCTCTTCCAATTAGTTTTGTCGTTATTGTTGACGACTGTTTTCATCAGCTCTGAGCCCATACCCAAAGATGGCGTATTTTGTGATGTGGTAGAAGGAATTATCATAGACTTGGGTCTCTGCTGGCGAAGACTTTCTGAAAAATTTGATCTTGGAGCTGGTGACGAGAAATTGATGGATCCATATCTAACGGCAACTTCGTCGTGATCATCAACGTAGTCGGAAGCAGACCTGTATTGGACATTTTGGTCAATTCCTGCACTACTGATTGGTTCGTTTACATTAGCATCAGAACGTTGGGCTCTTCTAACTGATTTTCTGAATTGGTTAACATCACCATTTCCTCCCGAGTTCAAATCTTCTAATGCTTTGGCAATGAAATCGATAGAGAAGTCCTTCATAATTGGAACTTCGGTAGGTTCACTTTCCAATCTTGGTTTGTTGGCATTCAAAGTTGGAAGTTCTTTGGATTTTCTGTTGATCTGCTCCTGGAACTGGGACAATTGCTTTTCAGTTCTTCTAGGAGAAGCCCAGTTTCTTTTTCCACCTATTGCAGATCCCGTAGAATAGTTTGATGAACTCGAGTAGTTTGTAGGATTTGAGTAGTTAGAGTTTGTGGAACCGTTACTGTTACTAAATTTAGCTTTATCTTCGTTGATCGAGAAAACGTCATTTTTGTTATCTTCTGGATTTGAGCTGTATCCTGAACTTTCGGACTTTTTGGTCTTGGTGTATCTCAAGTCAGCTGACACTAAATCAGTAGGTGGCTTCCTTTTTGGAGAAGGCGTTCTCGGCCTAGATGATTTTTGGGAATCTGGTGGAGGGAGATTTGGTACACTTTTTGCAGTAGCATTAGCCATCTGATTAGTCATTTGTGAATATGTGGAATATGATCTAGTCAATATTGGAGCAGGCTCTGGATCCTGGCCGTTAGCCATAGTATATTCTTCTTTATCTTGTGATTCGTTGTGTCCAGACATAAAATCTACAAACTTGGGTTCACTGAAAATTTTGCTTCCAGTTCCATAAGCCATACTGAACTCCATCAAATCATTTTGTGGTTGTATTTGGGCAAACACGGATCTTGCCAAATCTAGAGCTTGGTCGTTATCAACACACAAAGTAGCAATATTGTTGCAGAAATTAAAGCAGTTAACTTTACAAGTTTGAATTCTTTCTATTTCCAACTTGTACAAATCTTGAAGGGAGATGGCCCAGTCTTTCTTGTAGAAGTCACTTAGCTCTCTGTAATTTGTCAATGCTAGTTTGTAGTTGTTTTTGGACATTGTGATGGTCGAATTGAGCTTTTTGAACTTCGCTTCGTGCTTTTCCAACTCCTTGCCCCAGGTAGTTTGCATTGATAATCTGAGTGACTTCATTTGACTACAATCGTGTTGGTATTTTGCTTTACTAGCTTCTAACGACTTCAACGCATCGCTTTTACGTGTTATTAGTTTGGACATATGTGAGTCGATTCTATTGACTTTCTTGGTGTAGATACGGTAGAAGTCGTTAATCTTGTCGTAGTTTATCTGATGGATGGATTTTGCAAATTTTTCGTTGTTTTGAACCATCTGCTTGTTCTCGACCATTAGTTTGTCAAAGGACTTTTTGAGGGATCCGGTTTCTCGTGTTCCTACTAAGTATTTCAGATTCAACTTGTCCAATCGTTTGGAAAAGTCCTTTTCAATGGCGATTCTTTCTTGATAGTAGTCGAGAAGTTCCTGAAGGGTCTGGATTGAGTCGTTCATTCTCGTCTGAATGGCACGGAATCCCAAGTCACTCCTGCCCCAAAAACTATTGACGAAGGCTGCAGGCTGGTCTTGTCTCATGTTGAAGTGATTATTGTATAGTTGAGAAAATGGAGGTATTGTATTTGTAATTCATACGAAAGTCTAGAAATGAAATAAAACAATTGCCTAGAATTTCCGCTGACAGCTTTCTATGGAAGTTCTTGTTTGGAGATAACTACGTCCGAAATTAGTGGATATCAAATGTTTAAATAAGTTTTCAAGTTTCAGTGAGTATATTTTCTTAATCTCTTCTAGATAAATTATCTATTAAAGTAGCAGTTCGCTTGATATTCAATCTCAAGTTTTACTTGATAGTCAACTGTTATGTCTTGTGAGCTCTCTAAGTATTACCAAGGGAATAGAAGATTTTTCTGAAAAAAGATGGTTTATTATTCTTTTCAATGAATATCTGTAGCTTTATCGGTTAATATATGGCTTCCGCTTTGGGACGAATTATCAACATACATTTTCTTTTCGCACTCCAGATTTAGATCAAACTCAGTGCTAGGAGGGGTGCGAATTTGTGAAGGTGATAGGAGAAGTATTATTTTAAAAGATCAGAGTCTATGTTTATATATATTTGAATATAAATAAGTTGAAGCTAATATAGAATTCGTAGCATAGATCGTGCAGTTTTCTGTCTTAGAAAAAATTTCTAAATTGTGCAATAAGTTTGCCAAAATAAACGTAATCGTGAGGAAATGAGAACTCAGCTAACTATTACTCAATTTCATTGTAATTTATAGAATAAGAAATGGCAAGATCAACATTTGACAGGAATGGGCCTGTAAATGTATAAATCAGCACTGAAATTTTAATTACATAAAATACCACTGCCATCGCTAACTTCGAATTACATTATTGCTTCAAAATCAACACCAACGCTAGTGACTAGAAAACTGTCAATAACTTAGCAGTCTTGCCTGGTGCCGAATAAAAGATACCAACTGTGTTGTGGGAAGGCTCGGATAAACTCTTCCTTATCTTCCGAGATCGGCTGCAAATTGTAGTTGCAATGCAAAATGAGAAAAACTCGCTCGCATCATCAATGAATCATATCATGAAGATCGGACCGAAAGAATGCCACAATAAACAAACTTCTCAGTACAAAAAGTATGATTAATTCTAATATCTCATCCATTGGATAATGTAGCCGTGACCGGTTTAACACTGGATCAAGTGTCTCAATACTAGACAGAATTGAAAGAATGAAGCTACGATGAGAACAGAAAATTTGGTATAATTCAATGAAGAAGTATGAGAAGCACCTATTCATTCATACGCCTCTCATTTCACAACCTACAACTTCGCTAATGTGGAATTTATCCTATTAATACTTGCTGTACTACAGTATTACAATCTAATTCATTGTGATTCCGCGCACTGGAACATATTTTTGACGGAAGAAAAGCGGGCCGAGAATCGTGATTTTCTTCACGTGATACAATACATAAAGGGATCCGACGCTGTTCCGATTAATCAAGATTAGTGAGCAACATGCAGGAAATGACTCGTCTATAGCCGTCTGGAAGATGAATTATTAGCATTCATTATCTAAATTGAAAGATTTTTTAAATTTGTTCATTTTTACAGCTTTCTACTATATAACAACTAGCTTCTGCAGTTTTACGTTTTTCAATATTTAAGGTATCGGTCCTTATCATATTCTGACCTCTAGGATATTTCATTATACTTGCGGATCCAGTTATAGTCTGTAAAGAGCCAAAATGGTCGATGTCGAAGCAATAAAACAATCGAAAGCATACAAATGGACCAAGTCCGTACTTGACTTTGCTATAGCGCAATGGTTTTTTGTGATATTGGCTGTTTTCATAGCGTTGGCCCATTCTTTCCCCGAATTCGCCAAACAAGGCGGAACCATCAGAGCTGAGTACACTATTGGTTATGGCGCTGTCGCTGTGATTTTTTTGATTTCAGGTATGTCCATGTCGTCCAAGGACTTGATGATCAATTCTCTAAACTGGAGAGCCCATTTCACCGTGCTCACCACATCTTTCTTGATCACAAGTTCCATAATTTACGGAATTGCTACTGGAATCAAGGCTTCTCATGATGGTCAAATAGACGACTGGTTGCTTGTTGGCCTTATTGTGACCCATTCGTGTCCTACTACGGTGTCTTCTAACGTTGTAATGACTAAACAGGCACATGGTAACGATATCTTGACGTTGTGTGAAGTCTTCGTAGGTAATATTTTGGGTGCTTTTATTACACCGGCTCTCTTGCAATTGTACATGTCTGGAACTTGGGACTTTGGTAATCCCAGCCACCAGCCCGATGGTGACAGTACAATCACTCATTTGTACGCTGAAACTATGAAACAATTGGGGTTGTCTGTGTTCATTCCATTATTCGTAGGGCAAGTTCTTCAAAACGTCTTTCCAAAGCAAACAAAATGGACTTTGACGACGTTCAAGTTGAACAAGGTCGGCAGTTTCATGTTGTTGTTGATCATGTATCAGTCTTTCTCGACAGCCTTTGCCCAGAACGCATTTACCTCTGTGAGTCATGCATCCATCATCTTTTTGGTGTTTTTCAATATCGGGATCTACCTCTTTTTCACGATGTTAACTTACTTCTATGCCAGACCATACTTCATCAAGGCATACTATAGAGAAGAACCAAACGAGAGCTCAACTAGATTATATACTCTTGGTTACAAGTTCTTGAGACCTTTCTACTACAACAGAAGAGACACGGTTGCCCTTATGTTGTGCGGACCTGCGAAGACTGCTGCTTTAGGTGTCTCTCTTGTTTCTTCACAATATGGTGCCCACAATCCGAAGTTGGGAATAATTCTTGTTCCTTTGGTGTTGTACCAATCAGAGCAAGTAATCTCAGCTCAAATACTTGTGAACTTCATGAGAAAATGGATCTACGCTGGCGATGCTAAACATGCTGACGAAGAGAATCAATTTAGCCAAGAGCAGGATATCAATAATTCACAGGACACTACGAACGACTCTCTTGATAACAGTTCCCATAACATAATTAGATCCACCACCTCCATCTCGGTGGATTCTCATGATCACAAGAGATCAGCTAACATATCGACATTGTAAAAGAAATTGAATATGACACTAGATATAAGCCAACATCATGATTACCTAATCCCTATATTTATTTATGTACATATACTGATACACTAATGCATTTAATAATTTATGATAGACTTCTATTTCAGAACCCGAATTCTCCTAATTCTGCTTCCAAATTCTCTATTGTCATGTCCAACTCCTTCTTGTTCTGTTGAAGTGAGCCTAGTTCTTCAAATCGTCTTGCTTTTGTAGACTCTATGATCATATTTTCTACAAGGAACTTCTGTTCATTCATGACCATGAGTTGTTCTCTGAGTTCTCTGATCTGCTTCTTGGTTAATCTCGGTTCCACTGATACTTCTTCTTTGACCACTTCTTCCAATAACTTCTTTATTCTTTGTTCTTCTATGTCTTTGAGTTTGTCATCGAGTTGCTTATACCACAATAAGTTATCCTGAAGGAATATGATCGAGCTTTGGTAAATATTAGTGATTAACCTAGAATCTGCCGTAAAATCAGCTACTACGACAAGTCTGTTTTTATCGATTACAAAGAACTTTGCTCGGAACTGTATTGTTAAACTCTCGAAATCCTTCAAAAAAGTCATGATTTTTATTCTCAACTTTTTTGTGTAGCTTTCTTCTTCTTCAGAGGTGATATGTAGATGTCTGGCATACTTCGGAAGAAGTTGGCTAATTTGATACTTTTGAGCCAAGATTGCGTTATATATTAGGAAGATGTCCGTTTCATTCTGCTTGGGAGTTCTGAGATGAAACAATTTCCAGTCATAAAGAAGAGAGTTCTTGCAATCAACGCAACAACGGAATTTGATACTTTCTTTTTGCAACAATGTTTCCAAATTATCCTTGACTAAACGGGAATAGTTTAGGTTGTCCAACTTCTCCAATAACTTTGACAATGGAACAACAATTGAACAGCTCTTTCTAGCTCCGTAGGGATCATCACATACAATATTACCACACAATCTACAGTGGTGTTTTCTGATAACTATATTAAAGCGAACGTAGCAGATTGTGCAATTGGTGGCTTCCTTGTCACTTTGCCAATTGTCGTAGCCAATAATTTCCTTCTCTGCTTCACTTTTGGGATCGAGAAGAGTCTTTTGAATGACACCCCATAGCGTTCTAGTTTCGTTTTTTTCGTGGAAGTTAGTTTCAGTAAGCAAGTTAGCAAGCTTGATAAATCTCTTCTGCACTTTGACTCTGCTCAATTGCTTGTCGTCAAGGAGATCCTGTCTCTTTTTAGAAAATTGGAAAGTCAAATTACGGCTATTGACTTGTGTTCCAACTGCAAGGTCCGGTTTTGAGTAGTAGCAGTTACAACAGCATTTGCACCATATCCCCTCATACGTTGAGTCGTAGATCACTGGCTCATTTTCGCTGTCTTCAGAATTTTTCAACTTGACTCTATATTGCGCATGTTCATTACAGAAGAGAAGTCCACACTTTCTACAATTCACAACACCATTCTTAACATTTAAAACTTTTCCACAGTTGCCAATTGTACATTGAGGGGTTGTAGAAGGGTGCTTCCAGTGAGAACGAGTTATGCGCTTATGTTTCGAGTGGGGGCTACTTCCAGATTTGGGATTCGGTGATGTTACTCTGGAGTTCCCAGGCGAATCGCGAAATCCATCACCGTTGTCAGAAAAACTGAATCCACGTTCATCATCGAGGATATCGAGGGTAATGGTCTTTCTTTTTTGAAGGGCTTTGCGTTGATTTTCAGATTCGTTACGTAGATCAGGTTCGATTACAACTTTTCCAGAAAACCACCTTTTCACATCATTTGTACCCAAAAGCCGACCAATTGAGCTGCCGTCATTTCTGAAGTTGTTATTGATACTAGAATTGTCAGTTTCGATTTCCTTTTCTTGGTGAACATCGTCAATATGTTGGTTCAATTGTGACAATGTTAGCATATGTTCAGAGCAAATAGGACAGTTGAAGGAATCCGATCGTTTGGTCGTTTCAGCTTGAGACTGCGGTAATTTTGACGAATCTATGATACCTTTGATAGGAGTCGGACTTACTTCGTATTGGACTGCCTGCTCATTGTGGGGCATTTGCGGAGTCGAAGAAGTCGTATTGTTTAGATTCTGAGTCTTCGGCATTTTTGCTACAGCTTCGGGTGATTTGAAAGGGGAACCGAGGTTCCGTCGCTGGTCACGGGGCCAACTTCGCTGACTTGACATTGCATACCAAAAAGACAGAAGTGTAAAGGAAATTTGAATTTTGGATTTACAAGAATTATAAGCTTAGTTTAGATTTATGAAGATGTAAGAAGACTATATACAGGACACCAGGTTATTGATTACTCCTAACATAGTGCCAACAACAATGAATCATAAAAATTGTACTGAGTATAGAATAGATATAAATAGTAGAAGCAACAGGAGAATCATCGTATAAGTAGAATAATTAAAGGGGAAATAATATATTTTTTGAAATAAGTTCATTCTCGGAAGAAACATAGACAATATTCGATGCTTGCAATTTATCAATAGCCAAGTCATTTGCTTCCACTTCAGTACATCCCAATTATCCCAGCAGATCGTTAGTATTTATTTATTACCTTTTCTATCTAAATTGCAGGAGAGAATATTCTCTAACCAAACGGAAGAGTTGAAAGAAAAGAAATGTGCACGGCAATATTTGGCTGCGAAATGTTCGAAATAGTTCGATACATGAGCCAACTTTCCAGCTTCCCAGCAAAGTGAATCAAATCTCTTGAATAGATACCATTCTACATTTGCAACTGATTACTTAAATTACAAATCACGCTCCTAGCATTTCGCTTTCTTTTATCCTTCACTTAGCGAGCAGACTATATTACACTAATAATTGTATAGAAATATACATGCAATGAACACTTCTAGGTCACTCTCACAATAACCACTGTGATATCGTCTTCCTTACCTCCCAAGTACTTCTGGCCCGTGAGTCTCGATAATTCCTGGGCAAAGGCACTTGGGAAGTTTGTATCTTTTGAAACTTTGACAACTTCATTCACGAAGGTTTTGGCTACTTTGTCCAATTTGTTGTTTCCCCCTGATAGCTGATCCTTTAAGAAGATCTCGATATCCTTGGGAATCACATTGTCGGTGACTCCGTCTGTGGCAAACATAATGATATCGTCCTTTTTCAAGTCCCATTCGTACTCATCTGCCAAGCTGGGAGAGTCTACAATGTAACGACGACCTTCAAGCTGGGCTTGACGCATAATTTGATCGGGTATCTTAGCTAACTGATAGGGAGTATTGAAGTTGTGAGTCTGGAAGTGGGATTCGTGCACAAGATGGTAGTCTCTGAACAAGCCACACCACGAATCCCCCAAGTTTGCAACAAGAAGCTTCTTGTCTGGAGTCAATATTCCCAAACAGGCAGTGGTACCTCCGATTTCAACTTTTGGCGAGAGAGAAATGTCGACAAATGCCTTAGACAAGAGATCCTTAGGAGACAATCTTTCCACATTTTCGGTATTTTCAAAGATGTTTCTCATAGAGGCACAAAGTTCTCTGGAGATAGCCAGCGAATCATAGCCTGCTTCAGACCATCCACCAACACCATCTGCTACGCCCACCGCTACATAGCCTTGGGATGATTGCAGGGACACGAATAGATTGTCTTCTCCCAGTGGCGACTCGAGTGCAGGACTAGGTTTGTTGTGTTTCTTCTTGAATAAGTTGGATTCTACTCTATCCTTAGGCTGGTAGGCCACTGCGATATCGTAGTGTAGCACTGAGGAAAGTGCATTGTCGTAGTTAGTGGAAGCAGAAGATGCAGCAGAGGCTGAGGCTGAAGACGAAGCAGACGACGAAAACGCCTTTGAAGAACCGGGAGTCTTAGCCGAAGACCACGAAGAGGATCCAAAAGAAAATGATCTTCTGGATGCGAATCTTGGAGCAGCAGAAGCAGGTCTGACGGATGCAGCGACCGATCTTTTGGTGACAAACGACAAGAGCATCAGAAGAACAAATATGACAATGTAGAAGGCGATATGCGAGCGTCTAGCCATAAAATGAGACTAGGGTACTGTTCAGATTCGCTTTGAAATGCCTTAAATCAGTAGGCTTGAGAATGCCTCGAGTGTATTTAGAAATTCAGTCCAACAATGAGAATCGGGTACAGACGTGAAGTCGGAACTCGCTCAGGTGATATCCGAGATGCAAAGTAATGAATAGATATAAAAAAGTGAAAGTAAAAGCCGAGAGAGTTCAAAATAGAAGCAGAGATACAAGAAAAGAGTCTGAAAAAATGTATATTATGTTGGAAACTAAAGATGATGTAAATAGAACTGTACAGTATTTGAAACAGAAATTTAACGAAATCAACGGTCTGCAGCTTAGCTTGGGAGATAATGAAAGACAAAAAAGGCAAGGAAATGGCTTAAGTGAGTAGTAATGAATTAATACTTGTGAAAACCACAAGTAGATTCAGTTGCAATCTGCTTGGAAATAACAATTGAACTGTGAGAAAGCTATTGGTTTCAACAACGTAGGATGGTTTTTAACCCATGAATTCTTAACTATGGATTAGTTAACTATGTATGCTTAACTATGGGAGAACTTTTATTCTCATGAAATACGAATGTCGCAACATCCGCACAATGTCGCATATGTCGTATCCAATCAAATCGGCTTCCACCTCCGAGTGAAAATTTCCTGAATAAACTGAATTCACAATCTTTTAACTGTCGAGTTCTCATATCACATTTCTTTGTTATCTATCACAGCCAATCACATCATGTCTACCAACTTCAACGTCTTGAGATACTCATTCTTGGGTGCCGGTATTGTCTACGGCTTTGTCCACAGAAACAGTCTCGAATCAGCTGTAGCTGAAAAGAAGGCAGCAGACGCCTGGAAAAACGAAGAGAAATTGATCAAACAAGCCAAGGCCGAATATGCCAAATTGAACCCTCCAAAGAAGGCTGCCCCTGCTGCTACAGGCTCCATCAACTGGGAAGACCCTAACCTCGACTTCGGCGTAGCCATCGAGTCGTTGGTTCTGAAGTTGAATTAACCTTCATGAGGAAAAAGTCACGTGGATAGATCCAAAATACAGTAATATCCTAGGAATACAACGAACAAGAAAATAAAACATGTATAACTCATATGAACCATGCGGTAAGGGTCAATTCATGCTTGCCAGCACATATTTAGTTGTTCTCAATACTCCCTTTGATACTGATAAAAACGATTGATTCTATCCCTTCATATAAACCGTAATTTATTAGAATCCCGTCACTTCTCTCTACAGACGTGTCACCTTCTGCACATCCCATCATCGTTTACTTCGTTTCCCCTGTTCAATACACACATTGTATATATAATCCATGCCGTAGATTGATGTAGCTTAGGATGCTTGAGTTTTAGGTAATCACGCGATTATAGTCACATGATAGAACTACCTCGGCTCGTACAAGTATCCCCACAATTTTCAGATTTTTCATTTCTATCATTACATCTTTCCTAGTAAACAATTACCATGTCACAGGTCAACGAAAGAGCCTTACCGTTTGCAGATGCAGCGACAATAGGTACGTTATTTTTACTTTTCTCCACCGTTTATTTCGTATTTAACAATTAAACTAACACTCTCTTATAGTTCGTGCTCATCAGAAAGATGCATATTTCGAGTCATCCTATCGATCACAGCTCCAGGATGTGATTCAGTTGTTCAAAGGGCAAAGATTTGTGAATACTTACCCTGAAGAAATCACTATAATTGCCAAATCGGTCTATTTGGCACTCACAACGTTACTAGGTGCTCGTACTTTGGGAGAAGAATATGTAGATTTGATTTATGTTAATCGTTCAGGTAAGCGACTTCCAAAATTACTTCCTAGAGTTGGATTCATCTTGTCATATGCCTTGTTGCCGTACTTGGTCCTGAAGTTGGTACGAAAATTGAAGCCAACTGCCGTAGATGAGTCTGGAAAAGACTCGCGTAACAGTATCACAAAGTTCCTTTCATCGTATACCAAGGTGCTAGACTCGTTGATGAATTTGCATATCGCGATATTCTACTTCTTTGGAGAATTTTATTCGTTGTCGAAGAGAGTTTTTGGGTTGCGGTATGCTTTTGGCCACAATAGAGATGCCAATAATTTGAACAGAGCTGGAAACTACTCACTTTTGGGTGCCATAATCCTTCTACAATTTGCTGTCAAGGGTATTATAAAGCTCAAGACATACAACGACGATCAGAATGTCAAGTCGTCGAAACTGGACTCTGTCGAATTGCCTCAGGATCCACAACAGATCAAAGAAATAGACACTTTACGTGAAGTCAACGAAGACTACGGAGACAAGCTTGTCGTAGACTTGTCCAACCCTCTACATTTACCATACCTCCCGGAAGGAAGCAGAGCTTGTATGCTATGCCTCTCTCCCATGACGAATCCAGCTGCTGCCAATTGTGGTCATATGTTTTGCTGGGATTGTATAGTGGATTGGATCAGGGAACACCCAGAATGTCCATTATGTAGACAGCTGTGTTTGGAACAGAACTTGTTACCGCTAAGGTGATTCAATTAATCTACAAATATACGAGTTATATGTAAGAACAGTCTATGAGCTAAAAAAATTAACATCTCTTTTATTGCTAGCTCGCTACTATGTTCTTTATTATACGAATACATTATTTTATGAGAATAATCTATCAGGTAAAGCTCTCCATCGAATTAAATTTAGCAAATTGTCCTTTTTATCGATTTTATAATTCATATGTAATAAAGCAAAAAATGGCACTATGAGATATAGGGACTGCATACAATTCAATATAGTATCAGGCACATGATATAACACGTGATAAAACTCAACCTGCCACCAAACCCTAATTGTATTTCAATTCACAGATTCCAAAAATGAAGTAACTTTTACTTCCAACAACAAAATTGCTTGAATAATTGGGGCTTCGGCATATGCTTCCAAGTCCGTGTAGTTAAGAATCATTCATATTGCAATGTCGAATCAGCGGTTTTCGTTGCCGTTTTCGAAGGGAGATGGAGATTTGGAAAATACCACTGGAAACACTCATGATTATGAAGGAGACGATGACAACAACAAGAAGTTTAAACCTCGTCAGAAGAACGCGTTCTACAGAATTTCAGACATGTTGAACGGATTTGGGGCACGAGCCACTGATTTCTGCATTGCCCACAAGAAGATCACGTTGACATTGGTGACGTTGGTGTTTTTGCTGTTTTTCACATCCACACCATTCATTCCTCATTGGCTGGTTTCGAGTCCTAAAGTGGTGATAATCTTGGCTGCCAACGAAGGCGGTGGTGTGCTCAAGTGGAAATCGCCCCAGGAATGGTCAGTCGAGAGATCGTCTATTGCCAATAAAAAGAACTATGCTAAAATACATGGCTATGGTTTAACCATTAAAGACATGACCATCAAGAAACGTTACTCGCACGAATGGAGAGAACTGTGGGAAAAAGTGGATATCATGAAACAGACTATGAGACAGTTTCCTGATACAGAATGGTTTTGGTGGTTAGATTTACATACGTACATCATGGAGCCTCAGATTCTGTTAGAAGAGCATTTCTTGAACAATTTAGAAAACGCCACCTACAGAACGTTGGATAACTTCAATCCATTGGCTTTGACTAAAGACATTCCCTTTGTAGACTATACCCAGCCCATCGACATGATCATCACTCAGGACTGTGGTGGTTTTAATTTGGGTTCGTTCTTGATGAGAAGATCCTCATGGACCGAGATGTTACTTGACATCTGGTGGGACCCAGCCATGTACGAAGAGATGCATATGCAATGGGAACACAAAGAGCAAGATGCGTTGGAGACTTTATATCTGAACCAAGCATGGATACGAGAACGCGTAGGCTTCTTGCCTTTGCGTTCCATCAATGCATTTCCTCCAGGAGCTTGCTCGGACCAAGCAAATGATCCTCAGTTTTTTTTTAAAGACCACGACTTTGTCATCAATATGGCTGGGTGTGAGTGGGGCCGTGATTGCTGGGGCGAAATGGAGCACTACAAGGCTTTGTCAAAGAAGTTGCACCATAAATGGTGGAAGTTCTGGTAGGCTCTGCATTATAGATTGTATAGAGAATAGACTCAGCATGGAAATAGAGATGTAGAAAGAAATTTGTAACAGTGGTTTTGAGTGACTGTAATATAAATTGTCGTCGGACCCATGATAAATACTATTTATGAATATCTCGTATGTTCAATCTCACAATTTCAATTTTTTCAGCCATTCTATACAAATTTCACTACTCTCCAATTTAATGATACATACCACAGAGACGAAACGAAAAGAAGTGGCGTCTTGAATCCAGTGCGTATGACTTATCTCCATCTAATCATGTTTGTTGTACGAATGATACCCACGGATATTAATCAATCCTAAGATTATTGCATCTGATTCAACAGAATTGATGGAATTGATTAGTTATATTGCAAGGTAAACTCTATTGTAATCCCTGTAAGAAGCAGATTTTATTATTGCGTTGCAGCCAGATGCGAAAGAGTGTCACCAAAATTTCTTTTTAGCATACAAATTTGGAACTGCTTAGAAGGCGTTTTTGTAATCACCCAGGGAATATCCATGGAAAACTGTTGCGTACAGAATCGAATCTGTATGTCACTTTTTCTTCGCGGAAGAATGGTATCAAAATGGGAAAACTCACTTTGCACAAATGAACTGATGATATCAATCCTAGAATCGATGACAAATGGGCAGGATTGGCTATTTGAAATCATTCATGGTTTCTGTTTTCTCTGATGACACATGTAGTTGTTGTATTGAGTAGTACTACATCCCAAATTCTGGTTTGTCCAAGTTAGCAAACCACGGAACTCT
The DNA here is from genome assembly GCA_030565185.1 of Scheffersomyces titani. Classification (NCBI taxonomy): domain Eukaryota; kingdom Fungi; phylum Ascomycota; class Pichiomycetes; order Serinales; family Debaryomycetaceae; genus Scheffersomyces; species Scheffersomyces titani. Next base: position 48,194 of record JAJMBD010000046.1, read on the forward strand.
AGATTTATAGTAAGTAATCACATATAGCGGAAGCAACATGTACAATTGGTACGTATTCAAGGATTCTGATAACTAAATAGCAATCTAGTGTATTCAAAATGAAACAACAACTACATTATCGCTGACTTAAAAGCTGTATCATTTTGCGAAACTGCGGATTATTTCAGTCGAAAATTACTTTTCTGCTGCAACAATAGAAATGTCTATTATTAATTTTGCATCCACGTATAAAAAGGGATGCAAATTTCTCCGAATTGTGATTTTTTTCATCGGGGCATAGGAAGCATTCTACATTTGCGTTCACAACACTCAAACTTATATTAATGTCTGCAGTCAAGATTTCCGCATTGAAGGATACTGAAGTATTTGAGTCTATCAAAGTTGGTAACAACAATCTTCTTACGAAGATTGTCTATCCACCGACCACTAGGTTCAGGGCTTTAGAAGACCATACTCCATCGGATTTGCAATTGCAATATTATGCGGACAGATCAACTTATCCAGGAACTTTACTTATTACTGAAGGTGTTTTTGTTTCTCCTCAAGGTTCTGGATATGATAATGCGCCAGGAATTTGGACTGAAAAGCATGTCCAAGCATGGAAGGTTGTTACAGATCAGGTACATTCCAATGGCTCATTTATTTCTGCTCAATTGTGGTTCTTGGGTAGAGTTGCAGAACCTGGATTTATGTTGGCTCGTGGATTAAACCCAGTTTCTGCTTCTATTACGTATGAAAATGAAGCTGCCAGACAAGCTGCTGAGGCAATTGGCAATCCCATCAGAGCTTTGACTACGCAAGAAATCAAGGATCTTATTTTCGTAACATACGCCAATGCTGCTAAGAATGCAATGGCAGCTGGATTTGATTACATTGAACTACATGCTGCACACGGATTTCTTTTAGACCAATTTTTGCAACCAAGCACTAACCAAAGACTGGACCAATATGGAGGTTCGATTGAAAACAGAGCCAGATTCGTTCTTGATTTAGTTGATCACTTATCATCATTGGTTGGACCAGAAAAGGTTGCTATTAGAATTTCACCATGGGCCACATACGGTGGAATGTTGGCTCATAAGGATACTGTTCATCCAATTACTACATTTTCTTATTTGGTTAACGAATTGCAACAAAGAGCAAATCAAGGGAGAGAAATTGCATACCTCTCTGTTGTTGAACCTAGAGTTAGTGGAATCAATGATGTTGATGTAGAAGACCAAACTGGTGACAATGAATTTGTTGGCAATATCTGGAAAGGTGTTCTTTTGAAATCTGGTAATTATTCATACGATGCTCCAGCCTTCAGTTCATTGAAGAAGGATGTAGCTGATGACAGAACATTGATTGGATTTTCCAGATTTTTCACGTCCAATCCTAACTTAGTTCAGAAACTTTATGATGGTATTGACTTGGTTCCTTACGACAGAGATACCTTCTACACGAAGGACAACTATGGTTACAACACCTTTGCTTTGGCGCCCGAAAGTGTCGACAAAGAATTAGAAATCAAGAAGATTGCTCGCGAGATTGAAACTCTTGTAATCTAGAGTCATAGATTATATACTTTTACTTGCAAATATAGTTTTTCTCAGAGTAATTTCTTTACTTAGAATAAAGTATGGAAACACGGAAGAAAGCATTAGTGAACATTGTCATAGTTCACTTTTTGTGTATTAATCGTTCGAATGTATTCATTGTTTGCTGCATCCTCAATTCCCACTTCAAGTTCACAGAATCATTGCGAATCTAATAAATATGTAGAAGAGTTATCAGATAAAAAACCAAAATATTCTAAACTACTCTGAAAAATTATTTACTTCAGCAAAAGCAAGAACGTTCTATTGGGCCAACATAATCAATTATTTATAACGTGCTTATTCTATCATTCACAAGTGCACTCAGAAATAGTTTCTCGTTCGACTCGCTAAAGTTCGCGCAGTTAGAGTCGTGCCCAGTTCAATACACATGAATGATATTTCAATGTTTAATCCATAATCCAAAATACTGAAATCTCCACTTTAAATTCTTCACCAAGTGCATCATGTCCGACAACTTTTGGTTCAATGAGTCGGCGTTTCCAGCCAAAGATGACTTCTTGTCCAACATTTTTGATCAGCCGAGAGATGGCACGGAAGGAGTCAATAGCGGGAATCTCAGCAGCAATAATAATAATAATGCCAATAACCTCAACAACATGAACACCAACAACAATCTCAGTGCTACTGGAAATATTCCCAACAGTGGTGGCAATGGTGGTCCAAATGACTTCAACCTCAACCAGCTTCTTGGAAACCAGCAACAGCCTAACCAGCCGCAGATGTTTATGAGAAACCAACAGAATCAGCCCAATCAACAGATAAACCAACAGATTCAGATTCAGAATCAGAACCAGAACCAGAACCAGAACCAGAATCCAAATTTCCCACAGAATCCAAATATGGATCAAAACAAACAGGACCAATTTATGAGAATGAGACAGCAGATTATGCAACAACAAATGATCCAGCAAAAACAGCAACAACAGCAACAGCAACAGCAACAGCAACAGCAACAACAGCAACAGCAACATCAGAACCAACAACAGCAGCAACATCACAACCAACAACCTCACCAGCTGCAAAACTTCAACTTGATGCTGAACACCTCTTCCAATTCTGCCAATGCTGCAGCTGCGATGAGGATGAAGAATATGGATATTCCAGACCAGGCTTCTACTACTTCTAGATCTCAGATTCCTACACCTATTGCCCAACAAGGTACGCCAAACTTGGGTCCAAATGCTCCTCTTGCACAGCAACCTCAATTGAGCCAACACAGCTCGTTTTCTGGCACACCTGTGAACAATATGATGTCACCACAGGTATCTCAGCAACAGCCTCCTCCACCAGCTCAAAATAGACTTTCTCAGGCACAACTGGCCCAGATTCAGATTGAGATCTTTCTCACGACATTGTACGACTATATGTCTCGTAGGGGAACACCTATCGTCCAGCCTCCCATGGTTAATAACAAGAAGGTCAACTTGTTTTTCTTCCATCTTATGTCGCAGAAGATGGGAGGTCCACAGCTGCTTTTGAAATGGATACACCAGCCGGTTAACTCTCAACATTCGCAAAGTCCTTGGCTTCTCTTGGGCCAACGTTTGGGATTGTATGATGGAATCAAGCCTCAAGACACCCAGTCCAGAGAAAGAACTGACAGAGACATTGCTAATTGTTACAACAGCTTCTTGTTTCCCTATGAACAGTACCTCAGTACTCCTGATGGAAATAGGGATATCCAGCAGAGAAAGTTACAGTTCCAGAAACAAATTCTCTATCGATTCCAACAACAGCAGCTTCAGCAACAGCAATCTACTCTGTCACCAAATATGTCCCCCCCACAGGCTAATATTAATTCGCCTGCTATAGGCAATGTTCCCACGCCTGCCATTTCTCAGCAGAGTCCTGTTTTGAGTCAGGCTCCAACACCTCAGCAGAGAAAGCTTTCTAGAGTTAGCAATCCTTCGAACCAGAATTCTCCTAATTTTGCAAAATCGCCATATTTGCAGAACCAACAGATTTCTCGTTCTGGAAGTGTAGGACAATCACTGCTTAGTGGCCAGCCTCAGGGTCCAATCCAGCAGCAACCTTTGACACAGACTCCAGGTCAAATTCCGCAACCACCACAACCACAACAGCAACAGCAGTTTTACCAACCTAGACCAGGACAGCCACAACAGCAGAAACCACCAGTCCAGAACTCAGCACAGATGCAAAATAAAGGCAGACCTCAGCAGCACCCACAGAGTATTCAGATTCAACAAACCCAAGCACAAGCTACTAGGACACCGAGCCAGATCTCGTCTCCTTCAGAAGTTAAAAGAGCTACTCCATCTCAAACTAAGTCAGAGAAAGAAGAAGAGAGTAGCAGTATTATTAGAAACTACATTCCTTACAACAAAATTGTAGACACTCATGGAGGCGTTGCTATCAAGGAATTGTCACAGGTAGCTAGTGAGATTGAGATTACAAAATCTGTTTACTTGTTTGCACCAGAATTAGGTTCTATTAACTTACATGCTCTAGTTATGGGACTCAAGAATTATTCTGCTGCAAACAGTGGAGAAGTGTTCAACTCGTTGAACTCTCTTCTTGTTACTACTTCGGATGTCAACTACACCTTCAGAATTGAAGACTGCATGGAATTGTTGGAAGCCATATCTGCGCTAGGATTGAAGATTTTAAAAAACATCATAACTTCCAATAGTGGGGCACAGGATCAATATGTTACCAAGGATGTCAGTAAAGCTTCTACGAATAACAACATCGATACCATCTTTGAGAAATTCGTAGGAAAAAGTACTGAATTTGTTCATGAAGACCTTGGATTTGTTGTCAATTCTTTGACAGGCGAAATAATCGAAGATGAAGATGCCGATATGGATCTCGATGATTTGTTCACTATCGAGGAGAATAACAGCGATATTTCGCTGGTCACAACGGCAGATGCAGAAAGCTCTGAATACCATTTCAACTTGCCAGATTATACTTCGGTCCTTTGTGATTTTAAAATTGAGAACAAGCATCACTTCAGCAAGATCCAAACCAAGAGTGCCGAGGATGAACAAATAATGTTGGTTGACCAATTGATTACTGTAACCATGATTCTTAGAAACATCTCATTTACTGATTTCAACAAATATGCCATGGCAACCAATGCCTCTTTGAAAGATCTCTTGTTTGCTATTATCAAGAATGTGGGCTTACACCAAAATAAGTTTGTTTTCAACAGGAAGAGACTATGTTTGTTGAAGGATTGTCTTCTAATCTTGGATAATATTTCTTTTTTTACTGAGTTGAGAAGCTTGGAGGAAGCATTCTTGGCATTTGCTTTGGTCAGTTCGTTCGGTGATAAATTGTCAGACAAAGATTATCAGGTTAAACAAATCAACTTGGACCATCACTCGTACTTGCCATTTGGTATTGATGCTTTTACAAAGCTAATGGTTAGGGAGCCTTACAATCGATCCTTGATCCAGGCCGTATTAACGGAATCATTGACTATCAGTTCTTCTGCTGCATATGCTAACGCTAAGCCATTTGTTGTTAACGTCAAGGACCAAGAAGAAACTAGAAAGTTGATTAACTCCTATTTGATAGAGAATAATGCCACTGAAAGAAAAGGAAAATTGTTGACAAGAGCTTTCCAATTGTACATGAGTATTGTTCCATTCGATGCCAACAGTTTTGAATTTTCCAAATTTATTTTCACCAGAGCTCCCACCTTGTCGCAGACATTATTTGGGGTAAAGTTACTTATTGATATGGCGCCTATTGAAGACCTAAGCATAAGTATCAACAAAACTACCCTTTACTGGCTCTTCACGAATAAGAAAGTGATTTTGGCGAATTTGTCAAGAGTGTCGATGGCATTAGTTTCCGAAACAGGAAAGTTTGCTAGAGAGTCGAATGAGTACAAGATCTTGATATTGGTATTATCTAAGGCGCTTATCCTAATCAATTCGTTGGTATGCAATGTTCTAACTGCACGGGAAGTTTTAACTACACTTGAAGATCCAGAAATATCCAAGGAAATAGAGGCTTTGGGTGATTACTCAAGAATCATGCCCGATGCAAACATGGCTTTTGACACATTTATGTCTCCGGCTACCGATTCACATTTGAGTAGAGAAGTAGTGCGCCTTCTTCGTTCCTTGAGAGAATTGTTTGACCAACAGTATTAGGTATGTAATAGTATGTATTATAATCCACAGATTACTTCAAGTATTTATAGGTATCTTAATGTAGATTTGATGACCTAAGTGAATAGAGGCAACCAAAGGTAGTTGTAAGGAAAAGGATAAAGACAGAGGTACAAGTATGTAGATAGATGTGAATTGATGTGGATTAGGGTACCCCCACCAATATTGAAGGCATTGATAATTATAAAACCTGGTCTAGATTGAAATACAAAGTTGGACTTAAATCATCAAAATAGATTGACTGGCAAAGAGTACCTAATCGGTTCACACCTTCCAATGTCTGGCCCTAATCGGAAAAGATACAGAACTAGAGATAGCGTCGTCAACCGTTGTACCGGAACAATGAGATTTTATCCGAACTAGGAGCACGAAACCTTCGATGAAAATTCCGCTTTTTTTTCTATGGACCATCTTTCCTTTTTGAGACAAGTTTTCCAAATAATTTCTTCGATGCAGTGCGATAAGCTCTGCTGCAAAAATTATATAAGGAGAAGGATTCACAGCCAATTGAACCACACATATAGAAGCTTACTACAATACATTCATTGGATTAAATCACTATCCTCGAGGGTCTAGAAAAGAAAATTATCCTTTTCTGAACCTTTATAATACTTTATCAATTACTCATTGAAAATGGCTTCTGCTGCTATCGCTAAGCTTCCTTCAGCTCCACCCAAGGAGACGACCACAGGTCCACTTTTGGCTGGTGAACACACTTTGCCTGCTTCGTGGTGGACCAATGAAAAAATTTATGAATTGGAAAAGAGAGCCATTTTCTACAAGTCTTGGATGTTTTGCACCCATTCGTCTAGGTTCCAGAAGGCTGGCGATTATTACTCATACACCGTAGCTGGGATCAACTTTTTTATAATTAAGTCCAAGGTCGACGGCACGTTGAAGGCTTTTCACAATGTATGCAGACACAGGGCATATCCTGTTGTTAGAAAAGAGAAGGGTTCTTCAATTGTTTTAGGTTGTAAATACCATGGCTGGAGTTACGATACTGATGGTAAGTTGAGAAAGGCTCCTCAATTCGATAATGTGGAAGGATTTGAAAAGGAAGAAAACTCGTTGTACCCAATCAAAACTCACACTACGGAACAGGGCCTTGTTTTCATCAATTTCAACAACGACGAATCTGAAAATTTCATTTCTTTTGACAAGTGGTTTGAGGGCCTCAATGTTGAACTCGATGAATTTGACTTCAGTGATTATGAATACCACATGTCCTACGAGTTGGACGGCCAATTTAACTGGAAGACTCTTATGGATGGCTACCAGGAATGTTATCACTGCCCAACTGCCCATCCAGGTTTGAGTACAGCTTTCAAGATGGAAACATATAAAGTCATTCCTAAGAGCAGATACTGCCGTCACTATGCCGAGGTTGTCAAAGATAAAGTTGCTATTGAAGAAGATGACAAGGACGCCGATGAAGAATCATCGTGGTTCGGTTTCGGTAAGAAAAAAGCAGCTCCTCAAAAGCCAGCGGAGAAGAAGGTAAACCCTGGTGGTGAATTCAATGGATTGTGGGTCTACTTATTTCCAAGTAATGGTATCAATTGTTACTCTCCAGCCTGGTATTCTATCAGAGTATTGCCACAGAGTGCTAACCACACCATCTTGCAATACGATATATACACTAAGAAGGGTTTGGACGACGCTGCAAAGAAGGAATTTGTCGACTTCTTGCAATTAGTTGAACTAGAAGACTTCAACTTATGTCAATTGACCCAAAAGAACCTCAGGGAAGGCATATACTCTTCAGGATACTTGCACCCAACAAAGGAAAGAGGTGTATTGTACTACCAAGGTGTTGTCAGAGATATGGTGAAGGAACACTTTGCTCTTGAAACTGCTTCCGGAAAATCTATCAACCCAGCATTCGTGGGTCGCAATAAAAAGAATTCGGATATCGACGAGTTGGAAGGAATATGTAATTCCCTTGAATGTAGTTCTGGCAACTCCAGCAAGGAATTCGAATGGTAGATTAGATATTTATCAATTTTAATGTAAATGAATGTATATTGTGATAACTACAAATTATTAAGGTCTCTTTAATAAGTGTTTATAACATTACTCTTCTCGTATCCACTACAACAATCCCAACTTATCCATTCTCACTTGGACTGCATTTCTGTGAGCTTCCAAACCTTCGACAGCAGCTAAGGTCATAACAGCCTTACCGATGCTCTTCAATCCTTCTACACTGACATCTTGCGACGTAATGAACTTCTGGAAAGTAGCAGTATTGACACCAGAATACTGTCTGGCATAACCGTAGGTGGGCAATGTATGATTGGTTCCAGACGAATAGTCACCACAAGACTCTGGCGACAAGGCTCCAACAAAAACAGATCCGGCATTTTCCACATAGTCTGGAACAAATGAGGAGGCGTTATCGATTTGAAGAATTAAATGTTCTGGAGCGTACTTGTTGGACAAGTCAAAAGCTTCGTCATAATTGTCTACCAAGAGAATGAATGAGTGAGCCAAACACTTAGCGACAATTTCCTTTCTTGGAAGCACCTCAGCTTGTTTTCGAACAGCTTCTTCAAATTCTTTCAATTTTTTGTCCGACAAGTCAACACCAATCAAGATTACCTGAGAATCAACACCATGTTCAGCTTGAGACAACAAGTCACTGGCAACAAAATCAGCATCAGAGTTTTCATCAGCAATTACGAGAACTTCAGAAGGACCAGCAGGCATATCGATGGAACAAAGGGCTTGTGTATCGTTCTGAACATACATCTTAGCAGCAGTAACAAATTGGTTACCTGGACCGAGTATTTTGTCACACTTGAGAACACTCTCAGTACCGTAAGCCATAGAAGTGATAGCTTGAGCACCTCCAGCCATGACAATGCATTTGGCTCCTATCTTGTGGGCAACATAGACGACTTCTGGAGTTAACTTACCGGTGGCCCTAGCTGGAGGTGAAGCAATTATGATATTGGAACATCCAGCAACTTTGGCAGGAACTCCCAACATCATGGCTGTAGATGGCAATACAGCAGTCCCACCCGGAACGTACAAGCCAACATTCTCTATAGGCTTCGCGAAACGAGAACAATACACCCCAGGAGAAGTTTCCACTGTCATTACCTTTTCCTTTGGAAGCTGTGCAGCATGAAACTTTTCTATGTTGGAAATCGACAAGTCAATTGCCTTCTTCATGTCATCAGAAACATTCATGAGATCTTGTGGGAAAGGTGCTTTCAAAACCGGCGAGTTTAACTTAACACCGTCAAACTTCTCTGTGAGCTCAATCAAGGCCTTGTCACCTTCTTTCTGGACCTTCTGAATAATGGGGAGAACCAATTTCATGATATCCGAAGTCTTTTGCACTGGTCTTGTCAATGCTCTCTGAATCAGAGATGCAGAAGCAGCATCCTTGGTATTGATGGTTTCCATCTTATACAACTGTTCTTCTTTTGGCTCTTCTTTCAGTTGTTCCTTTCTTTCCAAGTATTGTTGTTTAGCATCACCCTTTCTTCTGGTTACCTTACCAGCCTTGATATCCAAGTTTTTCTCGACATCTGCCAACTTGACTCCATTCTTGGTGCACCACACCAAGGCAAAGTAGAACAAATCGGCACACTCAAAGGCAACTTCCGAGGCATCCTTATTCTGGCCGGCATCGATTAACTCGTCCAATTCTTCCTTTAACTTGGCAATCAAGAGGTTGTCGTCGTTGAAAAGTCTCTTGGTATAAGAACCTTCAGGAGCAGACTGGAATCTCAGAACTAAAGTATTGCTTAATCTGGCCAATCCTGTACCTACAGCTTCGGACTTCTGTTTTAATTGTCCATCTCCAAAACAGGTATAATTGTTGTCCAAGTGACAAAAACCATATCCATCTCTAGAGTCCACCACAAACTTGACGACATCAGAATCACAGTCTCTTTCCAACTTCAACAACTTCTGTGTAGCACCAGAGGTCTTTCCCTTGTACCACAACTCTTGTGTACGTTTACGTGATTGGTACACTCCAACCTTTTCGGCAATGGCTGCTTCAATGGATGCCTTTGATGAATAAACTACTCCCAAAGCAGTATAAGATGGTGCTGGGGCGGTAATTAAAGTGGTGAAAAGACCATCTGCACGATCTGTGGTTAAAGTACTTGTGAATATAGTCGAAATCGAGATCTTTCCAGCTTCACTAGTCTTGTCAGTCAAATTTTCAGCTCCAATGATAAGAGTGTAACCGTCTTGAGCTAACGTCTCTGCCAAGTCTTGTTTTATGTCGTCACTTCTGTAGTAAACTGTTCTGTTTCCACTAGAACCTATACTCTTGAACGCATCTTTGGGCACTGAAGACTTCAAAACTATAGATGCTGAAGATTCGGCAATTTCAACAGATAACTCTGAAGCTTTTAATGCAATCGAGAATCTGGAAGTAGGCAATCCACTCTGGAATACCAATTCTGGAGCCTGTTCTTCGGATACAAGAACTTGTCTGACACCACTATTCAATAAGGAAACAACATCCTCAACGGTAACAGAATCAGATGACACATCGATATCAACCAGAAGCTCATATGGAAATTGGTTCAAAAAAATCTTGGACACTTCGACACTTTCGAATGGTAACAAAATCTGGCCAACGACTGCAAAAGCAGCAATTACTTCGTGCGCTAAAGGATCAGATATGAATGGCAACACTGGGAATGTCATGTTGCAGAGAAATGACACAGAAAACTAGGAATGCGGTTGTGCTAATGTAGAATGGTAGTGAGAAAAAGGTTAGACTTCTCCAGAAAGTCTATTGCAAAAAATTGTCTGTATGAAAAACTTATCGATTCAGCCCGAGTCAGCTGATGACTGCGAATGACTCAGAGAGTATTGCAGATTGCACAATTAATTTAAGAGAGAGTAAACTTTTTTCAGTGCCTGGCGAGTTGTAGTTACATCAATACTCACGTGATTTTCTTGAATTCGTAGAACTCTATCGTTTTTCATACTATTCTATTAAATTATGGTTCAATTTCTTAAGTCTGATTGTTGTAGTAACCCGGATTAATTGACAAACCTTATAAATACTTCCATTATATTATATACATTAATCCTATACACTTAAAAGCATATTATTAGCATTCATCTTATCTCAGAAGTTAAACTCCTTTCTGAATGGGGTTAAGTCCATACCAGGCTTAACCAACTCTAACAAATCTCTTCTATCCATAGCAATAAATGCCCTCTTCAAGGTTTCAGTCAAAGCTGTAGATTGGTTGTGGTTGAGCGTGCTGTCATCTTCAACTCCTTCAACTTGGTGCATGGACAAACCACTCAAGAGATGTTCAGCTGCTTCCTTGTAGCATCTGATGTTGATACAAGACACCCCCAAGTTGTATCTAGCTCTGACAAAGGTAGGCTTCAATTGCAATGCTTTGAAGTAGGCATCTACCGCTTCTTCAGAACGGTTCGAGTTGGCAAGCGAAGCGCCCAATCTATTCCACAATACGGGATCGTCGGGTCTGATGCTCAACGCTGCCTTGAAACAATCAATAGTCTTGTCGAACTCTTCGTTAGCATAGAACAAGACTCCCAAACCCATCTGTACATCAGCGTCCATGTTAGCTGCACCAGGCGATAACTGAGCAGCATTAAGGAAAAGTTCTGTGACACGTTTGTTCAACGAGAATCTGTCCTCGTCGGTTATTTCTGGATTCTGAGCACGAGCCTTGTCTACTATTTGAGGGTACTTGGTAGAAATCCACCTTTCCAACGTAGCAAACGCAGCATTATCGTAGCCTTCATTAATGTAGGAAATAGCTAAAGTCATCAAAGCCTCGGAATTCTCAGGATTTAATTCTAAACACTTCTCCAATGCGGAAATACCAGCAATTTCCTTTTCATTCTGGGTCTGCACCTCACCTAGCTTGAGCCAGGCATTGATGTGGGTCTGGTCTCTCTGAATTGCGGCTTCAAAAGCCAACGCAGCTTCGGACAACTTAGCACCATTCTCCATGAGCTGCAAACCAATTTCATAAGGATCACTTTCAGCAGGCAAATCCAAGAATTGGTTGTTCTGTTTATCTTCAAATTGGTAGTCTCCAAAATGAGCTCTGGTGGAAACATAACGTGAAAAATCCTTTTCCCATTGGTTCATATCTGCTGGAAATGTATCTCTCTGTGTACCCTTGAAATCTTCGTACTGTTGGTTGATGAAATCTGCTTCCATGGCTTCACTGTTTAACCCATCCCACACTTCTTGGAAAGTAGCCTGGTACTTGTCATCAATGACGAAATCCGGAGAAGCTTCTCTGACGATCTCTTCCGGATCGGCTGTGGTTTCTTCAACCTTTTCTTCTACTTTGCTTTCGAGCTCTTCAATCTGCTTGAAGTGATCATCCCAATCAACCTGTACATCTTGATTCTGAGGCGCATGCTGCTGCTGCGGCTGCTGTGCAATATTGGTGGCCATCATAGGCATACTCATCATGGGCCTATAGGATCCCATTCTCATAGAGGGCATGGCATTCATCTGCTGAGGATTCTGGTGAGCGACTGCTTGATCCATAGGTTGAAACTCGTTGGCCCATTGGGCGTTTATAGGAGAACCTGTTTTCGAGATGGGAGTGATAGGAGCAGCAACTTGTGCAATAGGAGAAGGAGAATGAGTCTTGAACTCGGCCAGCCAGTTGTGCTGATGTTGAGGCTGTTGGTGATTGTGTATCATGTTCAACTCGTGCCTCATTGGTTGAAACTGGAAGCTGTTTTGGCCATTATTGGCATTCATGAAATTGTCCAAGTTCTGACGATCACGAGAATTCATGAGATTCTCCTGTTTAAATCCCTGGTTCTGCAAGATCGCAGGCTGGTTGGCTGCTTGCCTTTGGAGAGATCTGTCTTGCTGAGTGTGTTTGTTGAACTGGGCAATGGCATTGCCGTTGACCGAACAATCGGCACCCCCTCCAACAAAAGACATGATAATTTAAAAGTCTTAGCTTCGAAAGTATACAATTTTCGTATACTATAAATATAATAAATGTTGATGACTTGATCTATTCTGAATCACTCTGGTGATACGAATGTGATGATATTTGCAATGATTCTAACGACCTTATTGACTTGAAAAACAAATTCAGCCAGTTGCCTTCTGCTGAATAATCTCACAAGAGTATGAAAATCCGGAGATATTGGAGGCAATTTCAGAAAATCCGCAATAATTCACAGATGGTATTGCACGACAAATACAAAAGACTTAATACTTGGTAGTTGGAGCAATTTACTATAAATAAGCAGATCCTGTTGTTGACTTCGAGAAACTGGAGGAATAAAGGTTTATATAGCACAAGAAGTTGATGATGAATCAGGACCCCAACCCCACTAGAATTTTCTTTGGTTGCATGTGCCGAGGATACTAGAAGGTGCAGGATGTGCCGGGGAAAAGCGCAAGTCACAAATTGATATACACATGGTAGCGCGACAGTCTGCAAATCACACATAGAATATTCTTCCACAGAAATTGTATTGCTGATACTTTTCTACTGATACTTCATGTACTATTTTTTATCAATACCAATTACGTAAAAATAATATTTCAAGTGCACTTCAAGCTTACATCTCGTATGGTGGCAAGTTCTCTATGTAGGGAGGAGGAAGTTCTTCCTGTTCTATGCTGAGTTCACCTATCTTATAGACTTCTGGTAATGTTCTCAAGTAATTTCGTTTGTTAATGTACTCCTTTATATTGGTGCTTGCACTTTCATCAATCCACTGAAATGTATCTCTGCTTATAGCTTTCAATACTTCCAGATCTTCAGGATTGATATCCTTGTGATCAGCGGCGTGGAGAAGTCGAAAGCAAATGCCAATAATTTCATTCTTGACTCCCAACTGCAATTCGTCCTCATTATCGAATCTTTCTGAATAGTTTTTCATGTTAACAATTTCTGCTTCAGAGAGTTTGTTCTCCTCTCCGGTGATGATGATTTCGTTATGGTTACCGGTATTTCTTTCCGTAGCAGACATGCTCAATATTCCACTTTCATCAATTCTAAAAGTAACGTCAATCTTTGGAACTCCCTTTGGTGCTGGGGGGACATTTACGATAAAAGTTCCCAAAACTTTATTGTCTTTGGCCTTGAATTTGGTTCCTTCTAGGACGGTGAACCTAATTTCCTCTTGATTCTCTTGGGAAGTAGTTAACGTGGATATTTCTTTCACAGGAAGGGGCGTCAATTTGGGAATGAGAATTCTATTGATGATTAGACTTCTTTTAAGTTCAAGTTCAATCCCCATTGATTCCCAAGAGATATCCACGATTGATAAATTATTAATAAGGGAAGGGTCGTTATTACTCAACATTGCTGCATGAATAGCTGCTCCTTCAGCAATAGCTTCATCTGGATTCATTCTGTTGTTAGGTTTCTTGTTCTTAAATTGCTCGGAAATAAGTTCTTGAACCTTGCAGATTCTCGAAGAGCCACCAACCATGACAATCTCGTCTATTCTGTATTTATCTAGGTGTCCATCTTCAAGTGCTTTGAAGATCGGAGGGATTGCCTTTTTGAACATACTCAGACACAAATCGTTAAATTTCTCTCGGGAAAGAGATTTTGAGAAATCAAGATCATTAATCAAATTGTCAACGTGAACTACGGTTTGCGAGTACTGAGAAAGCAACTTCTTAGTTAACTCACAAGCATACCTGATTTTTCCCAATGCTTTCTCATTTTTGGAAATGTCAACTTTGAGTTTCTTCTTAACCTCCTTGACCATGTACTCGACTAACTTCATATCGAAGTCTTCTCCTCCCAAATATCCTTCTCCGGCAGTAGATATGACCTTGAACTGACCATTGAGAACTTCCAATAATGAAACATCAAGGCTGCCGCCTCCCAAATCGTAGACAAGTATATTCATTGGTCTCTTCTCATTATTAGCAAGTCCGAAAGCGAGAGCTGCAGCGGTAGTTTCATTGATGATCCTCAACACGTTTAAACCAGCAATTTTGGCAGCATCCATTGTAGCCTGCCTCTGATTGCTATTAAAGTAAGCTGGAACTGTAATCACGGCATTACGGACTTCCTGTCCCAAGTATATTTCGGCATTGTACTTGATTTTCTTTAAAATCATAGCAGATATTTCCTCTGGTCTAAAAGTCATGACCTCGTTCATGTATTTTAAACTAACTACTGGCACATTATCTCGATTGACAATATCAAAAGAGAACTTTTCAATTTGCTTGCGTACCAAGGGATCATTGTAGTCTTGGCCAATAATTCTCTTTATTCCCGAAATTGTTCTCTTCGGGTTCTCGGCTCTTTGATTCACAGCATCTTCGCCTATTAGTCTTCCCAAGCCAGAGAATGCAACACAGGAAGGAGTACTTCTGTTTCCCTTTTCATTGGGTATAATCTCGACATGTCCGTTTCTGAAGACTCCTGCACAGCTGAAGTTAGTACCCAAATCGATACCGATAGAATAATTCATATTGTGTAGTTTAAAGATTCTTTGGGGAGAATAGCAATTGAATTCTCTTAAAAGAATATTGTATTGCAATTGAAATTGACAGACTTAGAAGATAATTATACGGATATATAAACTCAGAACACCTACATACTAGACACAAGTATATAAACCAAAATTTCACAAGTCGGCTGTTTTAGCGAGAATTACCAAGGATATGATCTCTCTAAGCCACCATCTATGCAGCGGCTTAGGTACAAAAGGGGATTTTGAGTTTCGGCAGGATTTCGTCTAGTTCTAATTGGTGTTTGAATCAGAATGAGAATATTACGTCATTTTCGTAAATGAATCGGTGGGAAATCTACTTTATCTATGTTTCTACATTGAATATACGAGGGAGTGACGGGGTGGGCAATTCAAAATTGTTTTGCTTATCTAGGATAATTCAAGCAAGGATGACTAGAGGGGTATTCCAATTCCTTATCTATCAATGAAAAGCATTCTCGCACTATATTTCGGAAATAGTTATTCGGGTTTTATGCAAGGTCACTTTCTTACTATCAACACGTTTTTACCCCGTCGTTGTGCAATTAGGGAACTCACTTCCGATAATAGCTCATAAATTAGGTCTTAGTCTTTGACATAGCCACAGGGCGTGACGTTTATATTTAAAGTGACCAATTATCTTAAGTTAAGGCAAGACCATGACATTTTAACCGACGTTTTCATGGAAGATTATTATCAACTATAATATTTCAAATACTCTTCTTGCATTTGGTGACGTTAATATTATTTACAATCAGAATTATGCGAAACCATAGCTCCTATGATAACGTGTAAGGAGGTGGGGGCTCATTATCATCATCAATACCAGTAGGTACTGAAGACTCTGGAACCTTTGTTGGATTTAGGAGCGAATTTCTGAATTGTTCCAATTCCCGAATCTTGATATAGTAGACACTCTCGGGAAGTTTCGTAAACTTATTTTCACTTAACCAATCGTTGGTACGGTCAACAACTTTGACAATACTATGTCTGTCTTCTCCTTTGAAATCTCCCGTTTCTGCCAACAGTTGGAGATATTGGACAAATTGTCTCAATTGCATTTCTGCTACGCCCGATTGAAGGTTCGCTATTCCTTGGCCAACAGCTTTACCTAGTTTAATAAAGTCTTCTACATTCCAAGCTCCAGCACGCATTTCTGTTTTATAAACATCAGAAGCAAGAAATTGAATACGTTGAATTCGACTTTTGGAGGAACCCTCTTCTGTAGTAATCCCATCAATCCTTGATTGAAGATCAATCGTGGAATTTACCTTTTTTGTTTTTGAGTCGGATATATGAAAAGAACTGTTTATTTCGGTGGTCTTCACAGAGCTCGACTGAAACATCTTCCTTGCTTTTAAGAAAGTTCTTCGAACTCCATTCAGCGTCTGGCCACCACCTTCTCCCAATTCAAAGACCATAATACATTCGTTTTTGTTCTTTTGTTTACTACAAATATCGTCTACTGTCGCCGAATTATTCACTATTCTCGTTACCTTGAAGTCGGCCATCGCAGCAGCTTCCCTGATCGCTAGCAATTTCTCTTTATCAAGGTTAGCGGGAGCTACGAATATGACATGCTTGATGTCTCCACCTAGGTAATTTTCAGCATCAGACTTTAGTTGCCTCACGATCATGGATGAAATGCCTTCTTTTATGATATCCTTGTCTGGCCCATAGTACTTTGCTTTTATTATTGTAATTTCATGGTTTACTTCAACCGTGAAACTTGAGTCTTGTTTCATTTCCAACTTTATGCTTTTTGACGAATTGTCCTTCATGTCTACTTCAACTTCTTGGTCTTCGTATATATTGTGGGATACATGTACCATTTTCGCTTTTAATGGTGCTTTCAACTCAAATGGAAAGCGATTGTAACTAAAGAGAGAGCTTTATTCTACGAAAACATAAGCAACTTATACACATATATTGGAAGAAGAAGTGTTCTGGTTTGGAGGGGAACATCTGGGATAACTTAATTAATACCCAACGTGACGTCATTTTTCGTACTTGCTCTCTGACCTTCATGTAATTAAAAGGACAAACGTTACCCAGAAAGAAAGAGAAGTCCACAAGAGCAGAATCGTAGATTTTAACTATGATCCTACTTTTCTGTGAAAAAAAACAATAAACTGAATCTGTTTACCGAATTTCTCAATTCTGCATCACTCGATAGTCTTAAAGTCAATTAAATTTCGACTACTCCCATTTTGATGGACGTGACTCAAAATGGTCATTCTCAGTTCACTTTCAATTTGGGTGCAAAATCGCATTCACTCAGTTACTCGATATGGCGAATGTACCGATGCCAGTAGTAGAGCCTCAGTACCATGTAATTCCATGATGCTTTGCATCGTGGATGACTACAACTATGTCCATGAAAGTTGTCATATGTTCGACTCCTTTTTATTAAATCAGCGATGTGGCGATCTGAACATTTCTGCATTTTTATATATCCGTTTGTAGCATGCTACTTACCCAATAATTAAGCTATACAAGTTATCGACTCTTTGTAGGATTTCTACTGAATTAGTGAGCAGTCTTGGGAGTATTAGGCAAATCCTTCAAGGATTGTCTGATAGAATCAACACCCTTCAACAAATCTTCTTCAGAGATCACCAAAGGTGGAGCCAATCTGATGATGTGGTCGTGGGTGGGCTTGGCCAACACTCCGTGATCCTTCATGAGCAAACACAAGTCCCATGCAGATCTACCGTTGGTCTTGCTGTCGTCAATGACAATGGCACACAACAAGCCCTTACCTCTAACCTCAGAAATAACACCGTTGGACTCAGCTTTTAATTGTTCCAACTTGCCTCTTAAGAATTCACCCAATGTGTTAGCTCTTTCTACCAAGTTTTCTTCTCTGACGACTTCCAAGGCAGCAATGGCTACTCTACATGCCAATGGGTTACCACCGTAAGTAGAACCGTGCGAGCCTGGCTCTAAGGTTAACATGATTTCCTTGGACGACAACACAGCAGAAACTGGGAATATACCACCAGAGATAGCCTTACCTAATAAGATAATATCTGGCTTGACGTTTTCAGAATGTTCGTAGCACAACATCTTGCCGGTTCTGGCGATACCAGTCTGGATTTCGTCACAGATCAACAAAACGTTGTGTTCCTTACACAATTCCTGCACTCTGGTCAAGTATCCTTCTGGAGGGACGACGATTCCTGCTTCACCTTGGATTGGTTCCAATAAGATGGCTGCTATCTTGTCACCGGCGTTGGCGAAAGCCTTTTCCACGTCTTCAATGACCCCGTATCTCAACAAGGTGCCAGCTGGTTCACCAGGAATCTGAGGGCCGACTCCACTCAAGTAGGGGCCAAAGTTGGCAGTGGCTTCTGGGTCGGTAGACATGGAAATAACTCCTAAAGTTCTCCCGTGGAAGTTGTTCACAGCAGACAATATGATGGCTTCGCCTTGAGGAATGCCCTTCTTGACGTAACCCCATCTTCTAGCCAACTTCAAACCGGTCTCGACAGCTTCTGCACCGGTATTCATTGGTAAGACCATCTCGTAATTGAAGTATTCAGTAACATACTTTGCATAAACGCCAAAGACATCTGAGGAGAAGGCTCTGGAGCACAAAGTCAACTTCGAGGCCTGGTCAACAAGAGCAGCGACGATCTTGGGATGGCAATGGCCCTGGTTCACAGCCGAGTAGGCAGAAAGAAAATCCAAGTATTCCTTGCCCTCGGGATCCCAAACATGGGCACCTTCAGCCTTTGTGAATACAACAGGTAATGGGTGGTAATTGTGGGCAGAGTATTGGGTCTCGTAGTCTCTGGCAGTAGCCGAAGAGATGTTGAATTCTGGAGATGACATACTAATTAGGGGGAGGTAAGTGAAAATTCACGTTGGAATCGAATTTTTGAGAAAGTGAAATAGTGAAAAATCTCGAAATTTGAAAATTTCAGTGCAATTAAGATAACCGAAATGTGGGGGATCGAACTGTTTCGTTTTCAGCAGCTGCAACAGTGGCACTATTGGAGTATATGGACAACTGACTTGGCAAAGTAGTCTTGCTATAGATTTTACTTGTTACAAGATTAAGTTGTCGAGATGGAGCATATCTGGGGAATCACCCGCCTTATATACCACTGTCCATCGGTTTCTATTGCCTATAGGTGTTCACAGCGCATGGATGCGCTTCGCTATCGGAATGCGAAGCCGAGCCACGTCACGTCTAGAATATCAATGGGAAGGAGATGGAGACGTCACGTGATCGACTCTTCACGGCTCTTGTCATCGACGGACAAACATCGATCTACCATGGGGCATTTGCCGTTATTGCAGTGGTTCATAGCTGGCAAAGTAGGGTGGGGGAGGTTGATAGCCAAGCTGGATATTCTTGCTGATCAGCAATAGGATGAAAAGATCTTTTGCAGTCCGCAAGAGCCAATTTCCACAGTTGAAAATAGTTGTATGACTCACGCTTGCGTTTTCGATTGGTATTTTTTCCTCTGGGAGACCTCTGGGAGATGAAATTGCGATACTATTAACCATCGACTATCTCGTACTACTAGATCTTTTCTACGTCCACTTTGCAACTTTATTTCATTCACTATCTGGTCTCTTTTTCGTACTAATTTAATCTCCAAGACTATATGCCGTCTGCTCCAGTACTCCTTCCCTTTTCGGACAAATAAACATTGCTGGTCGTGCACTGGCAATGGGACTTTCTGTAGCTATATTGGATTCAGAAAAGTTGAATCTCAAGGATGGCACAGCCTTTTTCGTCGTTGAGTTAATCAGGCTTTATAACTACAAAAGATATTGTTTATGGATAGGTGGTTCAGCACGTTTTACATCCGTACTTCAAGACACCTCGCCACCGCAAGAAAAATTTCACTGCTACTGAATTTACAACTGAATATTACACATCAATATATACCATGGAGAGTCAGAAAAGACAAGCACAGCACGCTATTGCCACAGAAAACGAAAACCCTGATATCGCAAAGTTAGCCACTATTGGGATGAGAATCCGTCAGGCGGTGTCACATGGCTATCAGACGTCAAATAACGTGTATGATGGAACCGCTTCTTTCAACAGTAGTAATAATTTTGGCCAATACGACTCCAGAAGAGTGCCGTTACCCGCAAATTTACAACAGCCGCCTTCTTTGACCAACATGGGATCGACGTACCAATCTTCGTCTACCTCAAGGTTAGCTGAATGGGATAGCAAATACGATATCCAAAACGCACCTTTAAGGACTTTCGACCGTGACAGTAGCAAGTTGAAGAGAAAGCATGATGACGATGTGCAGGTCCAGGACGACTTGAGCGAGTACGAGCTCAAGTACGGACCTCTCTGTTTCGACAAATTTTAAAAAAGGAAAATGGTAGGGTTCAATTCTATAGTGTGCCGTTTCAGCGACGCTGATCTTAGTATTTGTGGTTTTCGTAGAAATCCACTGAATGAAACTATGATGTTTAAGGACAAAAAGGTCGCACGTATTTTATATTGCATTATTTAGATTGTTTTAATTGATATTGGATATATCGCATACTATTAGTTGGAAGTTGACTTCTTGCTAGTGTAGTGTTGACCTTCTCAAGTCAATATTGTTTTTGTCTTTTAATGTGTTTTTTCTTTCGAAAAACTCTGATGAAATATTCACTCATTTCATCCTATCTAATTTTAGATACTCTATTTTCCGTAAAATTCATTTCGCAGCACTTTTCGCATCCACCCCTTACACCATGTCCTTTTCTACTGACTTTACCTCGTAATCCCATTTCAATAAAATTTATACCCTAAGATTGAGATTAATCATTGTATCCAATTGTAATCACCGATCTGTCCATAGTCTGCTCGTCACGTCTCCTCTCCATCCCACAATCCACGAGATCGGTAATCTGGTCCGAGTTTCCCTATCTCGGATTCGTTTTTCCATCTGCACTCCTCGAATAACAACATAGTGAAATTCTACTGGTGCGAATTTTCAGAACTTAATACTTTTAATCACTGTTGTACACGTTGGGCCATCTTCTCTTTGCTATTTTTCGTCGCTGAAAACATATCTTGTAGGTCTACTCATTCGCTACCAGCTCGCGAAACCTGCGCTCCTTTCAGTCATGTTTTCCTGGAGAAACCTACGATATC
The DNA here is from genome assembly GCA_030565185.1 of Scheffersomyces titani. Classification (NCBI taxonomy): domain Eukaryota; kingdom Fungi; phylum Ascomycota; class Pichiomycetes; order Serinales; family Debaryomycetaceae; genus Scheffersomyces; species Scheffersomyces titani. Next base: position 69,529 of record JAJMBD010000046.1, read on the forward strand.
ATATCCTAACTCCCTTCAAGAACTTGACGGTTCAAGAAAGAATCCTTCAGACACTCAGACTTTTCGTTACTTGTTCCACTATTGCATATACCATAGCACTCTTAGGTGCGCCATTTTTGAGTAATAACATATACTTGAGCAGAATCGACTGTGCCCATCTAGACGTGGCGTATGGGTTGTACAAATCTTTGCGAAACTCAGTTTCTATATCTCCTGAAGTGTTCCAAGAATCGGGTGCTGCCGCATTCCCTGTAGATTCTACACTTACCAACTCCGAGATCACATTGTTGTCGCAATATGCTGAAAGCCAAGTGGCTAGTGCGCCGCAGTTTATCGTTACTTCTCTCTGGAATTGGTGCTATGGCAATTACGATTCTACCAAGTATTACACCAAGTATGGAGAGATGAAAGTCAAGAAAAACAATGTAGTCATGGTGTGCTCGGGGTTGCCCACAGAGTATGTGTTCAATTATCGTGAAGAATTGCAACAAATCGGTCTCTCCAGCATCTTGGCGTATGCCTACCAAAGCGTAGACTATGAAGACGAACACTACACTAACTTGGTTAAAGCACGTCATAAGAAATACAACTTGGTAGCTGCTGCATTGATCTTCTGTGGTGCCTCCCAGCTTGTCTTGTTAATTCTCACGGTCATAATGTACCAGACAAGAGGCGCAAAAAAGGACTTGTCCAAACATCTGCGAATCTTGAACCATGTGGTGACATTAACCTCCGTAGCTTCTTGTATCAGCATATGTGTAGGAACCGGGATCATTTTCACAATGTTGACGGAAATTCGGAGCGAAATAGCCGAAAACCTTGGTGACTTTGGAGTGTCTTTCCACTTGGGGAAAGCGTGGTTTGCTCTTCTCTGGTTGTGCACAGCCTTCTGTATCGTATCTATGTTGTTGTGGGTATTACCATTATGGTGTGCCAATCCAGCTGACGACTACGAAGAGGACCTTGAGGTGGATTTTGTCTACCGTGGAGCCGAAAGGACGGTACGTCCTCGCAAGAGTCGTATGATGTTCAAGAAGCCATCTATGAATGAGCTTACAAAGGAGATTTCTGAGTCTCCTGTGGATGACAGTAGAGATGACAATAGAGATGAGGTCAAGGATTTCAAACCGGAGAAAGTCACACGAGGCTCGAAATTCAACTTTATACTGAGAATGAATTCTAAGAAGTCGAATAATCTGGAGGGACGGGGATTGATGAGTGACAACGAAGTAAATGACAGCTCTTCAGATGAAAATTATGTTAACGACTTCTATTCGTCGTCACAGAAGGTGAACAACCTTTTCCAATCGGGTATCGAATTGCATCATCTCGACAAGAAGGAAGAAGAATTGAGAAAGCTTGGTGAATCGATCTCGACTAATCATCCAGTTCGTAGAACAAAGTCGAGAATGAGAAGAAATCAAGATGATCAGAAGAATGTCCAGGATAATGTAAATGATCTTCTCTATAACGATGTTAGTATTCAACAGTATTCTAATTATCCGGCAAATGATTTCCTTCATTATAGAGAGGAAACATATGATGGATACAAAGAAGGTGGAACATTTTTATCAAGAACAGGAGGCTCATTTTCTGACATGAAGAAGAGCTCCATTAACTTAACAGATACTCCGATGAATACAGGAGCCAGCCAGTCGACTAATACGAATATGGATTCGCCAACCACTGGCAGTGAAGCTCAGTTCTACCAAGTACTTGATGTCAATCCGGATAATCGTCCATTACAAACAAGAAGATTGCAGAATCCAAAAGCTGAAAAAACTGTTAGTGACAACCGCTTATCAACGGCAGCTTCTTACTTGAACGATGACGAGCTTCAGTATCTTGATAGTAACAATTTTATAGGGAAATATTAGTAGGATATATATATGGGACATGAATGAGCTATAGAATTTAAATTCTCACCAGCAGAATGGTTGCAAAATCCTGAACTATTTTTCGCAACCATTTTTTGTTCAGCGGCATTGGAAACTCAGTAAGTTTTCTATAAATACCAGTTAGTAAAGCAAATATGTCAAGCTCATTTGAAAAGAACTCAGAATCTGACACATTTGAAATGCAAACCCTAACTTTGAAGATTCTGGAAGACTTACAAACTTTAGATGAAGCTCTCCAAAATCAGCAAAGCGAGGATTTGGAATCCGGAGGTGGCCCCTTTGATGATACACATCAAACCCCACCACATGATCAAAAATTAGCAAAAGGGAAAGTAGAATATTCTGTTTTTTTCAACTTCGTTTTCTATCTTATTGTGGTTGGAGGTTTGTGGTTCCTAATTGGTCAAAATGCAACATTACGATGTATGGCCAATAGTAACTGCGAACCATTATTTACCCTTCGTATCCTTGATGCGGCTAAAGGTGCAAATCAAATGCTTTCTGGTATTAGAGAGGGACTTAGAATGTTATCATATGTTGCTATCGACTTGGGAGTGAACAACAACTTACTCAATAATAAAAATCTCAACTATGATCATGTCATCGACACCTTATCCAATAGTAACAATATCTTTAAGTTTGGATATAATGGCTACTGTCGTTATGATTCAGTTACAAAGGAACAAGTATGTTCCAATTGTAATGGGCTCGATATCTTCTCCTGTCTAGTAAAGGATATTGGAATCCAATTGGGAAAGGTTTCCAATTCGAACAATCCAGAGTTAATAGGTGAAAGTCTTTGTACGGTTTATCATGAATCAATGTCAAGCATGTTACTATTGTACGAATTTGGTAAAGCTAAGAGACCAGGGTACGAGAATATCGATTTGAACAAGTTAGCAACGGTGCAACAACTTGATAAGTTGAACGGATTGGGTAAAGTAATATTGCAATTCAACTTCGTTCAACAGATCGTGTCGTCTATTTTGTTAGGGACACTAGGAATAACATTTGTATTTTATCTTATCACGAAGGAGATATTGACAACTAGACCGATCAGGTATCTTCATTTACTGTTTGTGATTGTTCAGGCGACTCTACTCTTGTTACTTCAAATATACTTCCAGGTACTTGCCGGTAAGTTTGACGAGTTGAAAAGTGCCGTAATGGATAGAGGATATGGATTTTATCTTTACTGCGTCTACTTATCAATTTCCATTCTGACAGAATTCTTCGTTAGATGGCTAGAAAAATTCGCTACAAGGCAATAGTAACAACACGAGACAGTTCTATAGATAAACGAGTTTTCTACAAATTTAAATATACAGAAGTGAAAGAAAGTGCCATCTAGGCGCCGTAGACATTCTTGAAAGCCTTTTCAAAGTCAGCAATGATATCGTCGATGAACTCGGTACCGATGGAGACTCTGATCAAGTCTTCAGTGACACCGGAAGCGTCCTTCTCGGTATCTGATAATTGCTGGTGAGTGGTGTAGTAAGGAGCAATGACCAATGTCTTCGAGTCGCCGACGTTGGCCAAGTTAGAGGCGATTTCCAAATTGTCCACAACCTTGGGGGAAGCAGCTTGGAATGGGTCTTCAGGCTTGGCTCCTTCCAAGGGCTTGACACCAAAAGACAAAGCACCACCGGCAAATTCAGGGTTGTTCAAGTACTTCTTGGAAAGTTCGTAGCTTGGGTGAGAGGGCAATCCCAAGTAGGAAACCCAGGAGACGTATGGGGATTTTTCCAAGTATTGGGCAAGCTTGAGAGCGTTGTAGGATTGTCTTTCAACACGTAATGACAATGTTTCCAAACCTTGCAATAATAAGAAGGCACCGAATGGGTTCAAAGCTGGACCCAAGTCTCTCAACAATTCGATTCTGGCGTGGCCAATGAAGGCTTGTTCACCCAATGCATCATTCAAAACCAAGCCGTGGTAACCTTCAGAAGGTTCAGAGAACTGAGGGAACTTCTTAGGGTAGTTCTTCCATGGGAACTTACCAGAGTCGACAATAACACCAGCAATGGTGGTACCGTGACCACCAATCCACTTGGTAGCAGAATGTACAATGATATCAGCACCGTGCTTGAAAGGGTTGATCAAGAAGCCACCCGCAGCAAAAGTGTTGTCAACGACGAGAGGAATACCATTGTCGTGGGCCACCTTGGCAATCTTTTCGAAGTCGGGAACGTTGTATGCGGGGTTACCAATAGATTCAATGTAGATGGCTTTGGTCTTGTCGTCGATCAACTTGGCAAAGTCTTCGGCACTGTCACCCTTGACAAATCTGGCTTCAATTCCCAAACGCTTAAAGGCAACTTTGAACTGGTTGTAGGTACCACCGTACAAATAAGAGGTAGACAAGACGTTGTCACCAGCATGGGCCAAACCAGCAATGGCTAAGAACTGGGCCGATTGACCAGACGAAGTAGCCAAGGCACCGACACCGCCTTCAAGGGCAGCAATTCTTTGTTCAAATACGTCGTTGGTGGGGTTCATGATTCTAGAGTAGATCATACCCGGAGTCTCCAAACCAAACAATTGAGCCCCGTGCTTGGAATCATCGAAGACATACGAGGTTGTAGCGTAGATAGGAGGAGCTCTTGGTTTGTGGGGCTTGTCAAGAGGCTGACCAGCGTGAAGCTGAAGGGTATCGAAGTGGGAAGGCATTGTTGTTAGGCCGTGAAAGTTTCAAATCAATTGAGCAGTTATAGCCTGAGGTGTGAAGCTGGAAAACTGAACAAATGTGAAAAAATTGAACTGTGGAGATCGGCTCTTTATATAGCAGAACTGGAGTTAAGCCGGTCCGGCTAGTTAAATTGTGCATATGGTTGTCTGCAGGTTGTCTACCACTTGCTGCAATTGAGAGGATCCACACTTTCTGTCGTCATTTGGTCACGTGAGAAGTGGTAAGAGGTCAATATATGAAGAAAAGTTGTTGGTTCGATACTGTTTTGGGGTTGCTGGGCCGGGCGTTTAACTCCTGCGGATGGGAGGTTCATATTCAGGCGTTTTGTCAGATGTGGTGCAGTTGGAATCAGAAATGATGGAAATAAGAAGTAGTTTTGTTAGTGCGTAAACGTTTGGTTCAATTGCAAAATCTAGGGGTTCTATTCTTGCAATGTGACTGAGCGAGTGGAAGACTCGCTGTTATTTTCGTGAATCGATTGTTGGACGATTCTCGTAATTGATCTGTATGTCGACCGGGTGCAATTACCAAAAGCGGCATTCAAAGAGCACAATAACGAGTACAGGAGACGGTACAATATTAACAGGCAATACGGCGTAGTATATGAGAAGATGTTGAGGAAGATTCGATCGTCTTCGCTAGTATTAGCAAATGTCAGGAGCTATTAGAAACTTGGACATGAGAGAGTAATAGAGAAGTAGACGAACACAGCTTTCAGCCATCAAAGTGGTGCAAGCAGTTCGATACCTGAGAATAGTAGTAGTATAGGAGAACAGTAGATGGGCCGTTAGCTGGCAGAAGGAAGTTCCACTAGCGAGAATCGTATATCCTTGAGAACAAGAAGATACGGAAATGTGCTTTCAACTCTACGAAGATATAAGAGTGTGGAGTGTATCCACAGGAGCGAGCGAAATGTAAACAATCTGGAAGAAACGGGTCTTTTTTCATTAACATGGTTTGTCTTTTGATGCTTGCCATGAAGAATTGAATATAGATACATGTATAGAAATAACTCTCAAACAGACATAGACATAGAGAGCGAGACATGGAAGTTCGTATGAGGACTTATAATTACGATCCAACATTCTCATAGCATCAAAAGAATGCAATGCAAGGGAACTACAGCCAGGGGCCAAAGGTGCAAGATCCAAACGGACGACGGCTACTGTCATCACCATGTCAAGCAATCCAAGCCAGACTCAAGGCTGGAAGTGCCAAAGCCCGAGAGCCCCACCTCCGGCTTCATCTACATCTACACCATGAGCGAACTCCTCGATAGTCATCGAAAACTGTGGCTCCAAACTCGAAACTTGCCGAACACGAAACCAAGTCACAAGCACAAATGGAAAGACTTTGATGCTCGAAAGTCGCCATACATGTTGGTAAAAGTAGGAATGACGCTGGGTACCGTGGCTCGGAGGTTGACCCAGTGGCAGAACCAATGCCATCATGACATCACTGTGTTGGGACCAGTAACTGAGGAGATTGTGGACTTGAAATTGCTGAAACTGAAAAATCTAAATTCCATATCTGTTGACGCCCGCGATCGGGCCAGAAAGGCTCGGCTCGGCTCACAAGATTCGAACAATGCCCTTGTTGCACTTTTCAAGAAACTCCGACTCTCCACTTCTTCAGCCAAGTCCTCTACGAAGTCGGCTGCTATGACAAGCAAAACCAGTGGTGTTTCTGCTAGCAATAAGTCTAAGTCTACTGGTGGTTCCAGTAGTGCTTTTGTTACTAAGTCGGCTACCACACTTTCGACTAGTGCTAGGTCGGCTATAACTACTAGTAAATTCAATTCTCAGAAGCCATACTCCACATTCAGAAACAACGGTTTTTTCTGTGGCCGCAACCTTAAAACGGCCGAACTGGAGATACACCGACTCCTTAGAGCCAAATATGGCGACGGTGATATCCTCTGCACCGGATGTGCTACTTCGGCGAGCAGAAAACCAGACAAGAGCGTTCCCTTCTATTCGGAGTACAACATCCACGTCGAATGGTTTCTAATTCCGAAATCAGATCTCGAGTATGTCTATCTGGTGATCAATGCGGTGTGTTTGAAGAATAGACGATGAAGTTGATAGAGACTAGAGCACGATAGAATGAAGAAAAATAACTAATAGATAACCAACAGATGAGTTACAATTAAGACGAGAGCTACTATGGTTCACTATAATAATGACAACAACAATACATACTAATGAACCATTAACTACAACTTACAACTCTTAAACAAACTTTTATTCTTACTGTACTAATACAAGGCATCTACTACAAAACACTAATAGCCCGATTAGGTGTTCATGTAAGTGGATGGGTCGACACCTTCTTCTGGGAACTCGGTGATCTTAACATCGAATCTGGATTGAATCTTTTCCAAAACTTCTTCGTCTTCTTTGGAGCCCACCAAAGAAATTGCCAAACCCTTGGTACCAAATCTACCAGCTCTACCTACTCTGTGCAAGTATTGGTCGGCTTCGTTTGGCAAGTCGTAGTTTATAGCCAAGTTGATTCTTTCAATATCAATTCCTCTACCGAACACATCAGTGGAAACACAGATACGCTTGTTGAATTCTTTGAAAGATTTGTATCTCTCAATTCTTTCTTCTTGAGGCAAACCTGAGTGAACAGCAATCGATGGGAAGTTACAGCTACACAACAACTTGTTCAACTCGTCGGCTCTCTGAGTAGACTTGACAAAGATGATGACCTGGTTAAATTCCAAGGAGTCCAATAAGTCAGACAACTTTCTGTTCTTTTCCTTTTCTTCCAACTTGATGTAGTATTGTTGCAAACCGTGCAAAGTCAACTTGGCTTCGTCGTCCACGTAGATTTCCAAGGGGTTCTGCATGAACTTCTTACAGACTGGACGGATTTCCTGCGACAAGGTAGCCGAGAACATCATCACTTGCTTTTGGTGAGGAGTAGCACGGAAAATGTCCTGAACATCTCTTCTCATGTCGATGGATTCCAAGACCTTGTCACATTCATCGATAACAAACGACTTGACGTTGGACAAGCGGATAGCTTTGTCATTAACCAAAGCATGCAATCTACCAGGAGTAGCAACTACAATGTGAGGACAGGTATCCTTACTCTTCAACTTCTCAATATCCCTCTTGATGGGAGTTCCACCATAGAAGACTTCAGTCTTGACATCTGGCATGTACTTTGAGAATCTGGCGTATTCGTTACGGATCTGGTAAGCCAATTCTCTGGTGTGACAGATGACCAAGGTGGAGATTTCACCAGGAACTGGGTCTAACTGTTGTAAGGTGGACAATACAAATACAGCCGTCTTACCCAAACCAGACTTGGCTTGGCACAAAACGTCAGTACCCAAAATGGATTGTGGAATACAGACTTGTTGGACTAGATGTGGTTAGTTAGTGAAAAAGAGAGTAAATAGAAAGATGACAAAAGATTGACGGCGAATGCAATTTATGGAAGGGTTTTCCGAACTGGATGTTACCAATATTGTTTTGGTATGACGATAAGATATCATAGGCATCTTATCTTCGCAATTTCATTGAAGATATCAAGATTCTTATCATTTAGGAGTGTACATATGATGAGACTCCTATGTCACATAGATTATAAAAAAATAGTGATGTTTAGGATTATGAGCATTATGATTACGACTAATAATCATTGTCATTATAACAACTTCAATAATATTGAATCATGAAAATTATCGATTTTCTGAAAATTTAAAGTTCATAATAAAAGTTTGAAGATATCGAACTTTTCTTTCGTTCCATATCTATAATGATCCGATTTGTATTTTATTGATATTATTCTTGGGACAGGATTTGCAGTTCAATCCAGTGGTGACATTTATAATTTCGCCATATTTTTTACTGAATCGTCGTCTTCTTCTGTCATCATATGCTGATTTGAGTATACGAACCTTCTGAAGGATGTTCAAAACCACAGTCTCCGATGGCTCTCAACAATTCTGGCTTCAATAAGAAGTCTCTGAACCCAGTGGCATGGATACCAACATAGGAACCTTTCTTGTCAGCTTCCTTATCAGGGGCAGAGTCTGCGTCAGCCACTTCGGTGGTGGTTGGAACGGCAATTTCTTCGGAGTCGGAGTAGTCCAACAATTCTTCTTGTCCTTCGTGCGACATGGTTGTGGATCAATTGGATGTGTTTTCGATAGATTTTGAAAACTGGAGAAAGAGGTAGTGGTTTCGATCTTGTATGGAAATTTGTGTCCAAATTTTTCAGAGACGTGGTGAATTGGGCGGAACACGACTTGAAACGCGACACCTTCTCATAATGCGACATTTTTAAACCAAAATTTTCAGATCAAGCCCATTTTCATTTATTCAATATGCGACATTTATTGTAGCAGCTACTTCTTTCTAGTTTTGATTATTGATTATTGTTTCGATCTTAGACTCGGGTTTATGTTCCTCACGAATTCCATGTTGAGAGTTGCTATCCGGAATTTGACTTCGGTTGGAATTGCTGTTCCTAGAATTGGAACTAGATCTACCAAATCTGTCACTCTACAAATTAATAGATCCTTTTCTTCATCTAAATCTGTCAGGTTCTTAAACAGATCCAACAAGCCTGGCGAGTTCACCGAGGAGCAAGCTGAAAGAATAAAGCGTTTCGGCGATGTTTTGAAGTCAAACCCCGAGTTGAGCCAACTTTTGGACGGATTCCAGACTCTTTTAGTTGAAAAAGGAATCCAGACGGCCGGGAAACCACCTTCTTTGACTCAGATGATGAAGATGTTGGCAGACAAAGATATTCGGGATCACTTGAGTCAACTCAAAGATTGTTTGGAGAGATCAGATGTCAAGATAAACCAGCAAGACTTGAATGCATTGACGGACTTTTATCTCTCCCAGAAGAAGAGTGAGATGAAGTAAAGCTAAATCAACTTGTACATAATAAAAAAGATATACATATTTATATAATCCCAAATATAATATTTGAGTTAAAGAAGTAGATAGTATGATATCAACATGAATATTCATATCTCAACATCGCATGGTACTTACTATATTCATATTAAAATATATTTATACTCGGAGTATCATGGAACCCATACAATTTAACTAATCGATATGCCGATATGTTATGATAGTTAAAATTATTTGCGCTATTATGGTATTCACGTAATTACTTCTTCTTTGCAAACGAAGCAGAGATCACCGCAGCCTCCTCTACACCTCTAGCAATACCAGCTCTGACACCAGCATCTTCCATCTTCAACAAACCACCAATTGTGGTTCCTCCAGGCGTACAGACCATACTCTTCAAGGCAGCAGGGTGCTCGCCAGTCTCAAGCACCATTCTAGCGGTACCTTCCATGACCTTAGCAGCAGACAACTTGGCTACGTCAAATGGTAAGCCCATACGGACACCTCCGTCGATCAACGACTCCATCATCAACAAACAGAATGCTGGACCGGAGCCAATGAGTGAAGTAGCGGCATCCATATTCTTTTCAGGGATCTTGAACGCTTCTCCAACAGTGCCAATCAACTTCAACACCAACTCTTCGTACTCAGCTTCAGCTTCTGGCGAAAACGAAATCCCAGCAGTTCCACATCCGAACCTGGCTGGGGTGTTGGTCATAACCTTGGCTACATATGGGGTGAAAATCGTCAATTCAGAGATTGTAGTACCAGCCAATAACGAAATGAGCAATTGCTTGCCAGTCAATGAATCCTTGACTTCTTCATAAATAGTCTGGTACATGAATGGCTTACAAGCAAGAATGATTATGTCAGCTTGGGCAACAGCCTTTCTATTCGAATCCAAACCAAACGAATGCTCGACAATGGGACTGTTCAATGTCTCTAATGCCAAAGTAGCAGCAGCTTTTGTTGTGTTACAGGCAAAAAGCTTAGTTGGGTATGGTTCAACTTTGGATTTGAGTATGGCTGATGAAACTGCCGTGCCCATAACTCCACAGCCCAAAACAGTAATAGTATAGTCTTTCAAAGCCATTGTGATTCGTTTTATATTCAAGTCTGGAGGTGGATCAACTTTCAAAGGATGGTAGCAATTGAGTTGGTAAAAAATGAAAAGCGATCGTCCAGGCTCGATGACTGATTTTATATGGGGTACTTTATTTGGAATTTTTCACCTCGCTGTGACGTGCCGTTTTCGGCGCGCACATATTTAACTAAGATATGGAACACCTTTCACGGCTGTAGGGGTAGACTAATATAGTTGGGGAAGTTTTCTGCGAGACAGATCGACCTGTAGCCGATGCGATAATCGAATTCAGCATCTAATTTGGTACTAGAATGTTACATGTATGTTTATTTCAGGTACGCTGCTGATATCGTTATGTTTGGTAGCGCCGCGCAATTTAAGTTCATTGAAACAGTCAAATAGGTAGAGGTAAATTGATATTTCTTGTCTCTCTTAATCGTTTGCTCTATTTTAACTATCTTGCTCTTTTTCAATATTCAGTTTCTTCTTTTCAATCAATTACAAGACACTTCTGAGTTGTATGGTAGCGCTCTGACTCAACCTGAAAAGATTGTCTATTTGATAGTTCTGAGTATTTCATACTGACTGCAGCATTCAATGTCCATAGCTTTCACAATTAAGGTATCAATCACAATCCCTTCAACATTAATCTGGTACTTTTTGATTTCGTTGCAGCGGATGCACCTGCAAGTTATAACCTAAAACGGCAATCAAGATGCCAGTGCTCGCAACTAATACGCAAAAAATCAGACTATGTTCCAGGGAGTGTTCCATAGTCAAGGCAGCTGGGAAAGTCAAACCTTCGTTCTGACAACTGGACAAGTGTCTGAAAGTACGAAAATATTAAGGCAATCTAGTTGTGTTTGAGTTCAATTATCTGACTGAAATATATATCTTTCTGTCGGCCGAGCGTTCTTGCAGTGGAGTTTCTTGACTTTTTTGTCGGAGTGTCTGTATAGTGTCTGTGAAACGCATTAGTGCATTCTCCACCGATATCAGAATCCATATAATTTGCGAAAAAGGGTGATATTGCCTCGTTGCAAATTTGTAATTACACCAACTACTACTGCTATTTGAAGTCACTCCTGAAGCTGCTAATAGGTAATTTTGACTTAGTTGACATTGGTATTGGTTTCTGCTTCTTCTATTGCTTGTGGTTGGTTCTGTGCGATTTTCGTGTTGAATTCGACTGAACAAATTTCAGAGTTCGAGGACTTTTTGGTGTACGCTTTGGTTTCAAATTGCTATCAATTGTAATACGTAGCCCTTCAGATGTTTGACAAGCTGTTGTTAACTCCGTGTCCGGTTCTCCGTCCTTCGGAAGAAGAGTTTGGCGATCCTATTGGATACCTTTCTCGGAAGGACATAAGTGCACTTGGTGCAGAGTATGGAATCGTCAAGATAGTGCCTCCAGATTCCTGGAGGCCGCCGTTTCTGATTTCTGGCGACTTCCGATTCCACACAAGACTCCAGAAGCTCAGCGACTTGGGTTTGTCGACACGATGCCGGAGGTTCTTTCGTGACAATATCAATCGTTTCATGAAAATGCATCGAAAACGACCTTTGCGGTTGTACTTCCGAACGAAGGACCCCTTGGTTCCAACGAGGATTAACAAGATCTACTACTACGACCTTTTCGTAGCCATTGACAACCACGGTGGCTACAGCAAAATGACTTCAGAGCTATGGAGTAAAGTAAATAGCGAGTTTGATGTCGCAAGTGACTCCAAGATCATACGAGACGTATACGAAGCTAACTTGCTTCCCTACGCAAACTATATAGATCAAAACAACTTCAACTACCATTTCCCACAGAGCGACCTGGAAGACGAGTTTGACAATTGCTTGATTTGTGGTAAACATGATAGACCTTCTAGAACATTGCTTTGCGACAACTGTGACAACCCTTACCATATGGACTGTCTTCCCACTCCACTAGATGACATTCCCATTGGCAAGTGGTTCTGTGACAAGTGTGTCATCGGAACGGGCGAGTATGGCTTTGAAGAAGAGGTCGATGTCAAATACACCATCAATGAGTTTGCAGATGAGTGTGAGCAGTTCAAGCAGCAGTTTGAGGAAAAATATAATCGTGGTGAGCCGCTTACAGTAGATACTATCGAAAAGCGATTTTGGGACTTTGTAGAAGCGCAGAATTCAGAAATACAAGTCAAATACGGAGCTGATATTCACAACTTGGTGCCTGGTCAAATCAGTGGATTCCCTATGGAGAACACACCAGGTATCAGTTTGAAGGATCTGAAGTTGCAGAATTATATTAATCATCCTTTCAATCTCACGAGACTTTCATTTGCAAAAGGTTCGTTGCTTAACTACACAAACACCAGCATATCGGGAATGACCGTTCCCTGGATCTATGTTGGCTCTTTACTCTCGACTTTCTGCTGGCATGTAGAAGATCATTACACTCTTTCTGCTAATTACTGCCATATGGGAGCTACCAAGAAATGGTACGGTATTCCATCTTCACAGGCTGATCAGTTCGAGAAGTTGATGAAGGACTCGGCTCCAGACTTGTTCAAGCGACAGCCCGACTTGTTGCATCAGCTTGTGACTTTGATGTCGCCCATGAAGCTAGCTGAAAATGGAATTCGTTGTGTCTACGCAGATCAGAATCCCCGTGAAATGGTGATAACTTTTCCTAGAGTGTACCATGCTGGTTTCAACTGTGGATTTAACTTCAACGAGGCTGTTAACTTCACCATGAACTGCTGGCTCGAATTTGGGGAAAGATCGATAAACGATTACCTGTTGATTGGTAAAGAGAATGTTTTCAATCACTACAAGTTGATTGAGAATATACTTAAGGCTTTCAACAAACAAAAAGGAAGCATAAGTCGCGAGGAGATTGACATAGTCAAACGAAGCTTGCGAAGTTTCGAGTCCTATATACTAAAGCAGAGTGAACTTCTTTCACAAATCGACAAAACAAAGTTCATCCAAGAATACATTCCGAAGAAGTTTTCACCAAGAAAATTTGAAGAGGAACAGGCTGGTATTTATGCCACTTATGTTGACGACGAAGAGGACTTGTGTGATTTGTGTAAAACTCATCTTTCGTATCAGTATTGCATCATCAACAATAGGAATCATAAGTTTCAGCAGCATCATATATCTGCAACCCCTACTATTGCTACTAATACTGCTACTAATACTTCTAGTAATACTGCTACTAATACTTCTAGTAATACTGCTACTAATACTTCTACTAATACTGCTTCTAGTAGTACCATAACTGCTAGTGCTCCTGTTCCAATTATCATTGCTGCTCCTGCTCCTATTGTCAAACAAGAGCCTGTAGAGGTCAGAAGAATAACTATTGAACAGCTTCTCACTCCAGATTCGTCACCATATGAAGTAAAGAAGACTTTTGAAGAGCTGGCTGTAGACATTCACAAATTAGCAGACTCGCAATCTGCTCTTAGGATGTCGAAGTTGAACGAGAATGATAAAATAGTCGATGCAAATAAAGATGTAGATGTAGAAAAAGAGGACGATGAAGACAGTGATTCCAGGTTATGCATGATGCAACAATTTGACGAATTGATCAACAATGCAAAGAGAGCGGCGTCCGAAGAATTACAAAACACTGAGTCTGGTCAAAAAAGACGCCATTCTCGTCGTTTACAGGAACTACCAAAAGTGCAAGAAGTCAAGAAAGAGAATGAAGGTGTCCAGACGGTTGCCAGACGCCGATCTTCTAGACCTACAAGTAAAATGACTGGAAAGATGATGTCCGTGCAACAACGTTCTGAAATCAAACAGTTGAATGAAAAGAACACCATCAGATTATGTCTCTCTTGCTGTATCAAGACATATGCCAACGGCAGCGAAAAACTGGTTTCAGTACCCGAGGATTCTATTCTTCATTTCGAGAGTTATCCCTCGCAATTGAAGGAATTGGTGAAGCTGACAAAGAGAAATATCAATGAGTTGTTCTTGTAAGTTAGTACATAGTTAAAAGTAGAGGTTAATGTGATTACTTATGTCCATTGTAAGCTCCCATAGTGAATTTTCTAGTTAGAGCAATCTTCATTTCAGATACACCATAATTCGAGGACGATGGTCGCATATGAGTACAAAAGATCAATAGTAACCGGTAGTAAAAAATCTCTACTCCATCTAATTACGGTAATTGAATCCGATGTTGATTCCTATGAGATGCAATCCCTCCATATTATTGGTTTAATATTCAATTCGCTTTAATATTCAATTCGGATTCGTAACCGAAAAATGGTTCAGAGCCCCAGCGCTTTTGAGATGGTTCCAGGATTTTGCACCCAAACTGGCCTGCACCGGACAAAACAGGAATGTACTTTGATTTGGTGGATTGTTGTTAAGTGTCTATTCTCAGATTGAATAGGTCTAAAAGTGTTCCTTGGAGCGATGCAATCGTTTAGAATCGATTGTTTCATTCGAATTGTTAAATTTCATTTTTGTCAAATCATTCATTATTGAATCTGATTCAGAGTCAAAATGTGGCTTGCACCAGGTTGAGAATGCTAACTTCTCTATTTTCGCTCTTGTTTAGAGCAAAACCTCTCTTGTTTCGCTGGATCTTTCAATTGCCCTTTTCTAGTATATCAATCCTCTCTGGACAATTCCTCTACACTTCCATTGGTCTCTAGGTTTTCTGGGTGTCTATTGTACCTCGGTTTTCCGGAACTCGCGCGATCAGCTAGTATCAGCCATTAAGAAAGCATGTACCAGCAAGCTATAAAGTGACAGGCAATTACTCAGTCTACTAAATTCTCTGAAGGGGCATTTCTCTCAAAATGGCCAATCGACCCAATTACACTCATCCAAACTGTTCGCTTGTGTTTGTAAAAAGTACCAACCGTCAATATCACCAATCAACATCTCTAGCACTTTTTCTCTTGCTTTAAATCCGACCTACCGGTCCACCAATAGCATCTGCCAATGGCTAATAGTGCGCCTGCACACAGCTCCCCGACACCAAAAAAAAGGTCGCCATTCTCGTCGTTGATTGGCCAGTAGCTCGGAGTGCGCAGTATCCGGCAGTTTTTCGCCAGACACTAGAAAAACTGGAAACTTCGTCGTTGTTGAAAATTCCAATACTTCTTTTCTTCTTCAGTTCGGAATCTTCTTATTACCAAAGTCTAACCACGATGGTTGTTCCAAGATTATTTAACACTGCTTCACGCACTGCCTACGCTGCTGCCAAGCGTAACCTCATCTTCAACAGAGGTTTGGCTTCGGCTGCTCCTGCTGCCGGTAAAGTCAGGTAAGTACCATGATTTGAGATGTCTCATTGAAAAACCGTAAAATGCTCTGTAGTTGGTCTGTAAGCCTTTGCATACCAGCAAATGCATCCACTGTCAATCTACAATTGCATTCTGTTGCTCAATTCGTGTCTCACATATGTAGCATTGTCCAATGGATGTTCTGGATGATAGAGAATAGATCGATCACTATGAATTTGCAAATGAAATCGATCCGATCTGCGTCTGGCATTCCCTCCTAGTCTTTCCATCCTGTCCTATCCAATTGTCTCGTCCCATCACTTTGGAACGTCAATCCACATCAAAGCTGGCACCCAAACTACCACAGGTGTCGAAGACTTAAGTGCCAAATATTCGCGGCGCTACCATGTACCCCTCGACCAATAAAATTTTTCAGATTCTCCATAAGTGAAAATTCATTGCGACTCGGATCGAAGTTTTATATTCCTCCAGAATCAAAGTGACAATGCTGTCTCTCTACTGAACTCCGTACTAACGCACATTTTAGAGCCGTCATTGGTGCCGTCGTCGATGTCCAATTCGAAGAAGGCTCGTTGCCAGCTATCTTGAACGCCTTGACCTTGAAGAACGGTGACAACGACTTGGTTTTAGAAGTCGCTCAACATTTGGGTGAAAACGTTGTCAGAGCCATTGCTATGGACGGTACCGAAGGTTTGGTCAGAGGTGCTCCAGTCACTGACACCGGTGCTCCTATCTCCGTCCCAGTCGGTAGAGGTACCTTGGGAAGAATCATCAACGTTGTTGGTGAGCCAATCGATGAAAGAGGTCCTATCGAATGTAAGCAAAGAAACCCAATTCACGCTGATCCACCATCGTTCGTTGAACAATCCACTGCAGCCGAAGTTTTGGAAACCGGTATCAAGGTTGTCGACTTGTTGGCTCCATACGCCAGAGGTGGTAAGATTGGTTTGTTTGGTGGTGCCGGTGTCGGTAAGACCGTTTTCATCCAAGAATTGATTAACAACATCGCCAAGGCTCACGGTGGTTTCTCTGTCTTCACCGGTGTCGGTGAAAGAACCAGAGAAGGTAACGATTTGTACCGTGAAATGAAGGAAACTGGTGTCATCAACTTGGAAGGTGACTCTAAGGTCGCCTTGGTTTTCGGTCAAATGAACGAACCACCTGGAGCTAGAGCTAGAGTTGCTTTGACCGGTTTGACCATTGCCGAATACTTCAGAGATGAAGAAGGTCAAGATGTGTTGTTGTTCGTCGACAACATTTTCAGATTCACCCAAGCCGGTTCTGAAGTGTCTGCTTTGTTAGGTCGTATTCCATCTGCTGTCGGTTATCAACCAACCTTGGCCACCGATATGGGTCTTTTGCAAGAACGTATTACCACCACCAAGAAGGGTTCCGTCACCTCTGTCCAAGCTGTCTATGTGCCAGCCGATGATTTGACCGATCCTGCCCCAGCCACCACCTTCGCCCATTTGGATGCCACTACTGTGTTGTCTAGAGGTATTTCCGAATTAGGTATCTACCCAGCCGTCGATCCATTGGACTCTAAGTCCAGATTGTTGGATGCTGCCGTCGTTGGTAAGGAACATTACGATGTTGCTAACAACGTCCAACAAACCTTACAAGCTTACAAGTCCTTACAAGATATCATTGCCATTTTGGGTATGGATGAATTGTCTGAAGCTGACAAGTTGACTGTCGAAAGAGCCAGAAAGATCCAAAGATTCTTGTCTCAGCCATTCGCTGTCGCCGAAGTTTTCACTGGTATCCCAGGTAGATTGGTTAGATTGCAAGACACTGTCAGATCCTTCAAGGAAGTCTTGGCTGGTAAGTACGATCACTTGCCAGAAAACGCTTTCTACATGGTTGGTGGTATCGAAGATGTCGTTGCAAAGGCTGAAAAATTGGCTGCTGAAGCTAAGTAGAGCGTTGACTGATAATTATTTATTATTCACATTCTCCGCATCATCGTCATCGTGACTTTTACATATACACAAAACGATAAAGAGAAATGATATATGACTTGAAGTTCATAATTTATATTATTCAGTTTTATTAGTTTTTATTGTTACTTCTTGACTTGTTTCAAAAAGCAAAAGAAAATTATTACGTTTATTTTAGATTGGGATCGTAGTAGAATATTAGAGTTAGAAAGAGTAATGCTCATTGTAGGAATGAAGATTCAGTTAGAAAATGGGGTTTTCTTCGAAGTTCTTCAGACTGAAGCTAATTCATCGATAATTTTTCAAATCTATTCGTCGCATTCTTCGCGCATAATACTGAAAATGTCGCGCTCTCTACTATATAAATTTTTCAGTGCATTTCAGATTATGTGTTCTTCTTCTTTTTAACTGAGCCATCAACATGTTCAATTTGGCCCAAGTAAGTTCCTCTGGAGTGACAATGCTGTAGAAAAGTTGATTCTCAACAAGAATTGTTCTTTCAGTTTTTTCGAAAACATTTCCTACCTTATTGTGCAATTGCTAACTTTTCATCTAGTCGCTCTCGTTTCTTGATTCTCCCTCCATCAACTGGAAGCTCATTGTAGCTCTGTTGACTGTGGGGCAGTTTTTGTTTGAAAACTACTTACAATCTCGTCAGTATGCTGTTCTCAAGCGCAAATCGCCACCTTCTTCGATCAAGGCTGAAGTGGACCAAGAGACTTTCGAGAAGTCTCAGGCTTATTCTCGATCCAAAGCAAAGTTCGGTATCTTTTCCAGCGCCGTCGGATTGGTTCAAAACTTGGCCGTTCTCAAATGGGACTTGTTGCCATGCTTGTGGGATCATTCTGGTAAGTTAATGGCCAATTGCTCGTTCTTGTTACCTAAGATCATGGGTGGTGTTATCACTCATTCGCTTTTCTTCTTTTCTACTTTCCTGATTATTTCGACTATATTGAGCTTGCCCTTGTCATACTATTCCAACTTCGTGTTGGAGGAGAAGTACGGATTCAACAAGCAGACTATAGGCTTGTGGATTTCGGACACTGCCAAGGGTATCGCCTTGAGTGTTGCCTTGGGTTCTCCTGTGATTGCTGGATTTTTAAAGATCATCGATTACTTTGGCCAGTCATTCATCTTCTACACTATGGGTTTCTTTTTGGTGGTTCAGTTGGTGGCTATGACTGTTTTTCCTACATTGATCCAGCCATTGTTCAACAAGTTCACACCCTTAGAAGACGGCGAGTTGAAGACTGCAATTGAGGAATTGGCTCTGAAACAGGAATTTCCTTTGACCAAATTGTATGTGATTGATGGATCTAAAAGGTCTTCACATTCTAATGCATATTTCACGGGATTGCCATGGTCCAAGCAGATAGTCTTATTTGACACTTTGATCGAACATTCAACTATCCCGGAAACTGTAGCTGTGTTAGGACATGAGATCGGCCACTGGAAGTTGAACCACTTGCCCAAGATGTTGATTTTTGCCCAATCTCAGTTGTTCTTGATGTTTTCGATGTTTGCTGCTTTTGTCCATAACAATTCACTCTACGCTTCCTTTGGCTTCAAAACCCAGCCAGTGATCATCGGCTTCATCTTGTTCAACGATGTCTTCCAGCCAGTTGATGCTGTATTTCAGTTCGCCATGAACTTGTTGTCAAGAAAGCACGAGTACGAAGCTGACGAATATGCTAAAGGCTGTGGCTATGGCCCAGACTTATCCACTTCGTTGCTTAAGATGTTCTCTGAAAACTTGTCTACCATGGATGCTGATTGGTTGTTCTCTTCGTACCACCACTCTCATCCAATCTTGCCTGAGAGATTGAGTGCTTTGGGTTATGTTTCTGAAAAGAAACTTGGCAAGGAAATCAAGATCAAGCCAGAAAAGGAAGATTAGAAGTCAGAAAGATCGGATTGGTGTGTACTAATGATAATTAAATTTGAAGAGAAATAATAGCCTCTCTTCCGTAGAATTAGGTTCTTAAAATTGAAGTTTATCTATAAATCTACTTATATTGTTTTTATCAACGTATTTGGATAGGAGTAATGGTGGTAATCTGGACGCCATAGTAGTTATTGGTAGTGAAGAGTTAAATTCCCAGTCAAAGACACTTTACGAAGGTAGAGATCAGATTGATAAGACTAAATAACAATTATGATATTATGATATTATCTACTAATTTACATATATTACATATTATCTCTACTTGAAAAAGCCCAGGCGCTTAAACTTATGAACCAAGTCATCATGGGCCTGTCTCATCTGAACGTAACCCAAGTGAGTCTTTCCAATGAGATGATCTGCCAATCTTCTATCGCTATCAAGTCTTGACAAATAAGCACCACAGCCTTCACAAACCTGTAACTTCTGTTGGGAAGTTTGGCCGATATTCTCAATAATGTTTCTCACTGACTCAGCCAAATGTTCTCGCTGTTTACATAGATCTCCGAGTTTGACCGACTCGTCGAGCGACTTGTCGATTTCGTTCTTTTCCATCAAGTATGAGATCTCCTGAGTCATGAGTCCGATCTTCACATCCATGTTATCCAATTCCTTGGTGATTGTCTCGATTTTCTTCTGTTCCTCGGGAGTCGTATGTGTAAGTCTTTCTTGAGCTATGGCGATGGTTTTGTCCAAGTCATGTATATACTTCTTGAGAGTATTGTAATATTCGTACTCGAAGTCTGGAAAAGACTCCCCGAGTTTCCTCGTACGGTATTCGTACTCAAGTTTGTGTTTCTGGAGATGCAATTTCGGACACTTTCCCAAGTCCTGCTTGGTGGCCACAAAAAGATCATGGGGACACACTCCAACGAGAAAACTCTTGCAAACTCTCGAAGAAGTGAGTTCTGGCTCTTTTCTTCGTGCCACTGGAGAGATGAGCGAATCTCGGCCCATAAGCTGTTCGAGAAGAAGTCGCTGTTCGTACGCCATAGGTGGGTATATGTCTGATTTGCGTATATGGAGTACAGTCTCTTTATTGCTGCTCGACAATGTGAAGAAAAGACGTAAATCGATTGCAAAATCAGATTGCAAAAAAAATAGTAGTTTAAGATGCATGTCTTAGAATTCACAATCAGTTTAACTATGGAGTCAAAAATGTCGCATGTCGCAGCAGACTAAGTCTAAACTTGGTAGTATTCATTGGCCGAAAATGTCTCTCGCGCCTAACAATTCTTAATAGCTCACTCGCTAAACTGCAATGTCGTGTAGAGCCTTCTCACACGTACTCCAGAAGCCGAAATACGAGTCTTTTACGAAAGGTGCAGATTGATTCGATTCGCTGTTCCCAACTGTGGTTTTTTGTCCCTAATTCCGTGTCTGAAGATCATCTGCAACTTCCATGAATCTGTTTATTGTCTGAGTTTTTTCTGCATCGACTTCATCTGCCCCTCCCCCACATTCTGTCACAACGAATTGCAACTGATTTTTCAGCCCAATCTCTTTTCTCACCCCATTCTGGTTTCATTCCTTCCTTTTCACACAAGTGTTTTTTCGTTCATTTCTGCTACTAATCTCAAGCTTCTTATCCACACTTTTCTTAGCCTCTACTGTGGCTCCCCTCTCGAACAATGAAAAAGTACCAGCTTATCGGTCGTAAGAATATCTTCGTGCGGCTGAAACCATCTTCCAACCTGGTCACTTATCCATACCTCCATATCTGCTCACTTCCAGTGGAAATCTTGCTAGCCATATTTGCCCAGTTCGACGATCCAGAAAACCCATCCTACACGACCCTTGTCAACTTGGCTCTCACCTGCAAGAAGTTCCAGGCCCTAGTCTACAAGCACATATTCTACCACCATGTACTGCTCAAGTCTCCCACAGTGTTCTACAAGTTCTGTGAACGCCATTTGGCTCCACATTTTACCAGCAGCAAGATCAACTACATCAAGCTTCTAGTGGTGAAAAAACCGCCAATAAGAGACTCGTCCAACTTCAAGCTTAAAATCGCCGGTCACTACAAGTTCGAGTCGTTTTCCAATGGGAACCTCGGTTACGCTGATTTTCTAGGCTGTCTCACACAGTTGATGAACGAGGCCTACGGTTTGAAAGTGTTGTCAATCTCAGAAATATCTCCTGATTTTGGCTTTCCCGTCGATTCCAGTAACATCTCGTCCACTAGTTCTGCGGCTTCGTCCACTTCGGCATCGCTGAATTTTGCATCTATCTGGGGTCCCAAGAAGAAACCTTCTCTACGCAACAGCAGAGCACTTCAGAAGTTGGTTCTCAAAACGCAGTCTGGCTGGTCCATTCCGTTTCGTTTGTCCAATATTTCCCTTATTTTCAACAGTTTCGATGTAGTACAGGAGCTAGAGCTTGTCAATTTCATCATCGACGACTATAAATTGACTGTAGATCCTTGTCCAATGAAGATTCATATCACAACGTTGAACCTCAACGCTTGCATGTATGCCCCGACGTTCAAAAAGAGACACCCTACCATGAAGTTGGTAGCGAGTCCTCTCTTTGAGCAGGTCACTTCGTTGAATTTGTACAATATTCAAACCGGAAACGATCTAGCAATTATCGATTTCATCAAACTCAACAATCGCTTGATGTCCTTATTGCTTGACATGTCATCTTCTATTTTCTACACTACATCGTCCTCTGTATCTGTTGTTAATCCTGTGAAGAGGGTTTTCAATTTTGCCAAATATAATCGGTTTTTCAAGTTGGTATGTTCTGGTCAAGGAGGATACAGCACGTTGAACGAATTGATCCTTTCTGATTTCGACTTGGTTGAATACTTCGACCATGACTCTAGACATCAGCTAGAATCAAGTGATGTAGATTCTTGGGTAGAACCTAGTACAGACAATTTTGAATCTTTCTTGGTATTCCTCGGTAGCATTGCTAATTTGACTATTGTCCTCAGCAAAAACTCGACAGCTACAAGATTCAAGACTTGTGTCAATTGTGGCTTTACAACTACAAGCAACGACCTTAAGGTGACCTCTCTATCAGCATCTAATTGGACTGTACTATTGAAGCCATTAATCTTATCAAATGATGAAAAGTGTAATGTGAAAGTTTACAACCACAACCTTCAATTGCTTTTCAGCAGAACACAGCATACTTAAAACTGCTAAGAAATATTACGTTATGACCTATACATTTATATTTATTATTTAAAAGCTACGAATTAACGAATAGACAAACCGCAAGTACTGTAGCAATCATTTTCCTTAATGGGATGAGGAAGTTTGGCGCCGCTAAACATCAATGTTAGTAAACAGTTTCAATTGCTTAATGCTCCAAAACGTACTTAAGTAGATTTTGTGAGGAATTTAGACAACGAAGTTGCCAAACTGTGGAAAAATTGTAATACTCTTTGAATGACGGTAGGTTCTTCCATTGCAGTACGTTCTATTTCAGGGTCATACTCCGATTCAGAATCGTCATACGACCAAGATCCAGGATCTTCATTATCATACGTACTATTGTGGCCCCCCAAGAAGTTTCGTCTTTTGAATTCTGCTCCGCTCATGATATCGATTTCTGGCTCAATTCTGCCACTAGTGGGATGAAGCTGACCATTGGGTTCAAATACTTTGAATTTACTTGTCAATTGATCTTCCGTTAGTTGCACATATTTGCCCTTGGCTACTTCAACCCCAATTTCAATGAGATCTTCGGCAAGAGATTGTGGAACCCCTTTGGAAATATCAATATTCCTATAAGCAGCTTGACATACTGGTTGAATACTCTTCTGGGTTTTAAGACGCTGTTGCATGTCTTTCATATTCCTTTTCATGCTGCTAACGACTTGACTATTGGTATCTAAATCTTGAAGGGAGTCAAACTGCTTCTGCAATTGGATAAAATCTGAAAGTAACCTAACATCTCCGCTGGGTAGAACTTCGACTAGACCATAATTGTTTGGTTCCTGGGTGAATTCATACACTAACCCTCCGGAGAAGACGTCAACCATATCTGAAGAGTAGAGCGACTTAACTTCTTCAAATCTTCTGGGGAGAACTTCATTGCATCCATACTCCGAAAAAAACACGGGTCTAGTGTAGTCACTATAGTCATCAGCAAGAATGTTATACCCACTAGTGTAGAAAGTTTGTTCACCACACCATTGGTAGGAGTTGACCCCATAGAAATCTACAGATTCCGCTGGGTTATCCTTATAACATTCGAGGTATTCTGAGAAAGGCATTCTGTACATCAAGTCGTCCGCTGCTGAGTATCCCACTGGAATAGGTCGAGGAGAATTGTATTCAATATACATCTTGATATCTCTTACGACTGCTTTAACGTATATGGGAGAGTTCTAAAATGATGTTAGTACATTAGAAGGATAATACGTCTGAGGAAATAGCCTAACTTACTTTAGCCGAAGTGGCGTCATTAACGATCTCATTTCCAGCGAAGAAACCAAGTGTATTGTTGTAATAAGAAAATTGTTCTACTACTTTGAACACATTTCCTAGATAGTCAATGTTGTAGGAAGTCCATGGTTCATATCTATTGAGGTGTTTGTTGGGCAAGGGAGAGTTGACGTCAAGAACCAAATAGATTCCTGCTGAGGCTAGTAACGACATACAGACATCATGGTTGAGATCTGGATTGACAGAATATATCCGAATTGTCTTACAAATTGGTTAGTATTGTTTAGAGGTGAAAGGAATGGCGGAACTTACGTTAATTCCAAGCTCTTGGAAAAGCAGTATATCTCTTGCACAGATATCAGGATCTGAAAGAGGATCTCTAGTAGCAGATATACCGGAAGAGCCTCCAGGTTGATAGTCGACGCCTCGGATGTAGAACTATGTAAAGTTAGTAATTGAAGAAGAATTATGGCTCTTGGCCCCTGGAAATACATGCTGGTTTGTTTGTGACGCTGTCGACGAAATAGTGACCACGAATGGTAATAGGATGGACAAATGCTGTGGCAAGAGCAGAGAAGAGGCCAAGAAGCAAGCCCAAAGGGGCTGCTAGAGTGATTTTTATCATTGGATACTGAATAGTAAATGAATAAGTGCTGAGAAGGTAAGAATGAATTAACGCTGAGAAATGATTGCAAAATTGAGAGTCCTCACAATTTGGCTGCGAAAAAAATAACTCGGGATATGGAATAGGTATACAAACAGAGAATTTGGCCGACTCTACCTGAAGTAACTATATCACAATGGAGCTATATGGGGTGAAATTTGTCAGAGAATATCCCACATAGAGTAGCATAATCTGCTCACGATTCAGTTTCCCACGTCAACAGGTAGGTTGATCACAAATATCTCATGCGCAATGAAATGGATAATTAGAAATACCATTTCTAATGATGTGGAATCTCCTAGTAGGTTGTACATATTCGGGTCTATCGGGATAAATTACAATCCTATCAACTTGACTATGTCTCTCAAACTCTTCTCCTCCAACGGTTAATGGAATCGGCAACTTCTGAAATTGACGGAAAAGAGAGTCACATGCACATTTGACAATTCCGAAAGTTGAGAGTACCCCTCAAGAAGTATATGAATCGACGGAACATGATTCTCTATAAAAAGCACGAATACTACAGAAGAACTTGCTTTCAGTGGTAGTCTAATTGCTCAACTTGCTACTGTTCGTTATTGAGAATTAACTCCCTCGCTAAGATAGTTTTTCAGTTGCAATTACTAGTAATCTATTGAATTATTCACCTATTTAACTCAACTTTAAAATTCAGCTAGTGCAGTTACTGACTTGATTCTCTTTTTTAAGATGGTATTATCACAACAACAAAAGCTCAAGATAGCTTCGAGTTCAGATGCTGTTCTCCTGAAATACACCGTATCTGACAATGCTGAAACTCAGCCAAAAGTCAACGGTTTGGTCCAAGGTCTTACTGATGACAAAGGCACAGTTTATTTGAAAGGTTCGGGCTACAAAGATATTGCAACTGGTACCAAAATTGACCAAGATGACATCTTTGGAGTCTACTCTTGCACCAAGACTATCACTGCCATGGGAGCCTTGAGGTTGGTTGACGAAGGTAGGCTCGACTTGGATGCTCCAGTGACGAAGTACTTGCCGGAAGTAGCTGATATTGGGGTTATTGAAGAGGATGCCGTGAACGAGGAGACTGGCTTGTACGAAAAGTATCCAAAAGCTCCAAAATCGCCAGTCACTGTGAGACAATTGCTTTTACATACCTCTGGATTTGCATATCCGTTTGCTCACTACGATATTCTCGTATTGGCTAATAAGAACAAGCCCGATAAGTTTGATTTCAACAATCCTACTAGAGAGTTCTTCACGAACGAAAAGACACCCTTGGTTCACGAACCAGGAACCAAATGGATATACGGCTACAGTTTCGAATTCCTTGGGTTTGTCATTCAAGCCGTGACTGGCAAGAAGTTAGGTGAGTACTTGAAAGAGGCCATTTTTGATCCCGCAGGAATGACGAGCACAACTTTCCATCTCACGGGCGACAAGTCCAATGTAGTAAAGTTGCATCTCAGAAGAAGCACCGGAAAACTCACATCACTGCCTAAAGGTGTTGTTCACGATCCCATTCTCGACTTGGGTGGACAGGGTGTTTTTACCAATGTAGGCGACTACTTGAAGTTATTACGGATATGGTTGAATTACGGAGTTTCGCCAGATACTGGAAAACGAATCTTGAAGAAAGAAACTGTTTTGAATGCAATTAAGAACCATTTGCCTGCAGAAATAGAGATGGACCCTTTCCCTGGCTTGAGTACGTTTGACTTGGAAGGAGACGACTTGGCCCGTGAAGGTTTTACTTTGACAGGAAATGCTTTTGTCAGCAACAAGTTGCCTTCAGGAAGGCCGGCAGGGTCCATCTACTGGAGTGGGTTTGCCAACTTGTACTACTGGATAGACTTTGAAAATAAGATAGCCGGATTCCAGGCTGGGCAGATCATGCCTTTCCGTGACCCAAACTCTGTGGCAGCTTACAATGAGTTTGAGATAGGGGTGTACAAGTCGCTAAAGGGTGAAAGTAAGTTGTAGAACTAGAGTTTTAACTTCATATACATACTATCACACTATCATATAATAAATGCTTAATATCACCAATATCGTACTGTATACCATAAACGATGTTGTCTTCCGCTTGCTATTAAAGTCTCATGATGCCGTATACCATATTTCATCATGATATAATCAAAAGCATGTTTGAAAATGTTGAAATTATTATGGAAATGATGCAAGAGGTATCCACTTAAGTTGTGCTACCTGGCTGGTATTCCTAAATGGGTTTTCAATAATTGACCAGTGGTATTGCTACTTGGACTCATTCGAAAGACTGTAAAGTGACGTAAGGAGAATGGCATGTGGGTTCATTTTATTCCCAATTAAGGCTTTATTTTCTTTTCTAGTGCTTGAACAGTTTCCCACGACGCCTGAAGTTTTGCAGAGCGTGGTCGCTTGTTTATGCAAAGAAGGATCTCCCATACATTGAAGAATTCATAAGAGCACCTCGTCTGGGTACCTCACGCATCTTTTAAGGTGCTGATATTAAAAGTAACATTCCAACTGATGTTCCAACTATATCCAATTGAAGTTTGTCTATTGAACATGGGAAGAGTACTTGTAATTATCACATACCCCTTTATTTATTTGTTGATATTCATGTTCAACCTGTCAAGACCAAAATTGCATCTCACCCTGCATTGCAAGCTTTCGTATCCTCACATGACGATACAGAATATGTCAAGATCATGCAACTATGCTTGACTTCCTCAATGTGTACCTTTCTAAGATTCAGGAATCTTTACGAATTGGGTCAGTCTCTTTCCCAGAAGCGGCATCTGTCGAATGGAAAATATGTAAATAATGTAGGTGGACACCCAATTTGTTAAATTGACATGAAATGGCACAATATGGCGAACTGTGTTGGCACCTTTTTGCATCCGAAAATCTGCTCATTTATTCTGCTCCTCAAGTCAAACTTTTTTGCATCCAACTGTATGGATTTAGAAAAGTAGATATCGGCTTCGGCCAAATCAACATTGATGTGGATACTCTTACATTGACTTTTTCGTACAAGGTGGGATACCGATCAAAAATTTCTGTTGTTTTAGATAGTCGAATCTTCGCATATTGCAACTGCCTCAGCCTATCCAACTGCCTCGTTTCCTTAACGTTCGCCACATTGTATGTGCCCATACTTCTGCAATTCAATTCATGAATGGCATTGATAACTTTTTTGAGATCACATGAAAACGAAGAATACTTTCCTATACCAAAATGTTGAGACGATCCTTGGTACAAAAAATTGTATAAATGGTCTTCGATTTCACTCAAGAAATGAGAATTGATTATTGAAAAACCATTAGATATTCAGACAATTATTTGATAATCATGCAATTCTCTACTTTAACTGTATTGGCTCTCGCTGCCTGTGCTATTGCTGCTCCAGCTCAAAACCACGGTAACCAAAACCAGGGTAAGAACGTCCAAAACTCTAACCACGGTAACCAAAACCAAGGTAAGAACGTTCAAAACTCAAACCACGTTAACAACGTCCCTGTCCAGAAGCAACCTGCTCCTGTTAAGACTGTTACTCAAGTTCCAGCCAAGCAGACCGGTACTACTGCTACTGGTTTAGGTGCTGGTCTCGGTCTTGGTGGTCTCCTCAATGATATTGGAGCTGCCGGTGTCGGTCTTGGTGGTGGTCTCGGTGGTCTCAGTGGTCCAGGTGTCGACGCCGAAGGTGCTGGTATCGGTCTTGGTGCTGGTGGTCTCCTTAACGGTCTTGGTGCTCTCGGTGGAGGTATCGGTGTTGGAGGTGGTTCTCTTGGCCTCTAAGCAAGTTGCTAACTGGAACTGGCATTTAACAGTGAATACTGTCACTTGCAATTGAAATAGTCCATCAAGCAGCCAATTCGAAGCTAGTGGGGCTTTTCTCCAAGCACACTTGGAGAAAGCGTTTTTTTTTACTTGATCGAACTAAGTATTTAGTCCGTTTTTAATATATACTACTAGCAAAAATAACTATTGTAGATCTTCCATTTGAACTAAAGGGAAATGAATTCATTTATGGAAGACTTACAGTACTGGATGTAAACTTTTTTCCAGGCAAACTCGTTTCTGAACATATTCATATTCATATTCGTATTCAGAACATTTGGTAATACATTCAGGATCGTTGTACTCCAACTATCTGTCTATTCGATACTATCCAAATGAATATAGTTAATTAAAATTAATAAATTACTTAATCGTACTTCCTTAGACTGCTATTTTTGTAAACTATCATAACACCTTTCAAGCTATCATCCATACTTTCATTCAACTTTCATACATTCTACATCAATACTATTTACACGATAGCTCGACTGTTGGCTGCAATTCCGGCCAACATGCAACTTCAATCTGCAGATTCGCTGCAGCCGGTGCGCAGAAGTCGCAGCTTTATCAATACTCGTTTATTTATCAGATTCAATTCTTTTTTCAGACATCAATTTGTCCTTTCTAGTTTTATTCTTTTCACTGTCTTCTGTTCAGTGTTGCTTCGTTTTCTTTGTATATTTGTATTTTCCATTCGTTTCTCAACTTCATACCACCACCTAGCATACAGTCATGGCGTCCCATCTGCGCTACACACCGCTCTCCACAGACCCCAGTCATACTTTGCCCCTGTTCCCTCCATCCTACGACGACTTGGATGACAACATCGATGAGTATATCCTCTCATCGTCGGCCACTCCGGCAATCGAGCAGTTCGAGTTGGACGACGGCATCGATGGCGTCGATGACGGCACTACGCGACTAACACAACGTGACGGGCTCTTCGTACGAGCTTCGCTCATGACTAAGAATTTCGCCAATAACTTCAACAACTCCATCATCCACCCGGTCCTGCAAATGATAGATCCCATATACGAAGGCTATAAATACTTCCAACAGCAATATGAACGGAAAATCCTCAAGTTGGGCAATCCTTTGGTGGTTAAACGGTTACTTTACGTGTTGTTCATTATGATGGTAATTTTCTTTGTCACCAAATACAACGCCAACGACAGTGTTAATGGCGCTTCCGGGGGCACATTTTCCGCAGGAAAGTTCTACGATATCGACAAACTCGGCTCCTCGGTCCACGACCTCATCTCACCCAAGCTAATGAAGGAAAACTTGGAGTATTTCTCTTCAATGTCTCACATCACCGGCTCGAACGGCGACTTGACTCTCGCGCGTTATATCGAGACTTACATGCATAACAATGGTATACGTATTATGGACATGACCAAGCTCCAGAGCTATACCAACTACCCTGCTTTCAACGAAAAAGAGACATATCTCAAGCTTCTGGACAATTCTTTCTCCGCCCATTTGTATGAGATGAATAACAAGACAATGGAACACTTGGCCTATAATCCCAACGCCCTCAACACTAACGGTCCTGTTGAGTCACATTTCATCTACTGCAACTACGGAACTCAAGAAGACTACAGAATGTTGATTAGTAATGGCATAGACGTTGCTGATGCCATAATATTAGTCAAGTATGGGGGAGGCATTCCCGAACCAAATAAAGTCAACTTTGGCCAGCAGCATAAAGTCAAGGCGATCGTCTTTATAACTTCAGAATTCGAGATCGGAACAGGGGATAACAAACAAGTTTTCGAGGACGTAATCCAGAAAGTGAATGTTGGCTTAACCCGAGTAGATCCAGGTGATGTACTTACCCCCGGCTGGGCTTCTGAAGACGGCTATGTTACCAGATTGCCCTGGTCGAGATCATCAACGACACCCAAAATTCCTACGATTCCAATCTCGTGGGCAGATGGTGAGAAATTGCTCTCTTTATTGCACGATTCTGGAATCAAGTTTGATGATGGCTACTACTCTGGAAACGGCAAATCTACTACAGTGCCTACTATGGTGTTGAAAATAGCAAACGATGAAAGAGCCACACATGAGATATGGAATGTAGTTGGTTCCATTCCAGGTAGAGAACAGGCTGAAAAGGGGATAATCATTGGATCTAGTCGTGACTCCACTTGCTATGGCACCATTTCCTCAAATACGGGTACGGTGGTAATGCTTGAAATGATAAAGATATTCACTTCTTTACAACGAAAATACAACTGGTCTCCTGCCAGATCTATATATTTTGTCTCCTTTGATGCTACGGAATATAATTTGGCTGGTTCAGCTGAATGGATCGAAAACAGAAAGGATCTGTTAAGAAAGGAAGGCTATGCATACATCGACCTCAGTGACGCTATTAGCGGAGAGGATTTGTCTATCAAGGCAAGTCCGTTTGTTGAGGAGGTCATAAAGAAGGCTCTCATGCAGGTGCAGACTAATGTTTCCAAGAATGACAATGGTGACAAAAAGCTCAGTTTGTACGATCTATATCTCAGACAACAAGGAAACGATGGTATTTCGAACGAGTTGATAGAGCTGAAAAATTACATTCCTTTCATAAATCTTGTGAACATGCCGTCGATGGAGCTTAAATTCACGGGAACGAAATATCCCAAAAACTCTTGTTATGATAATTTCGAAAATTTCGAGAAATCGGAGATCGATCCTGGCTTAGACAAGCATCGGCAGCTTGTTGAAGTGTTATCGTTGATTGCTTTGAGATTAGCTGAAAGCCCAATGATACCGTTTGACTTCCAAAAGTTGGCCAGCAAGTTGACACACTACGTAGATGACTTGGAGGCGTATTCACGCGATATTATACTGACACTTGAGCAGGAAAATAAGCCTGTATTGCATTTCAAGACTTTGCGAAATTCAATTGAAATCTTAAAAAATGCGGCGAACACGCTCGATAGTTGGGGAGTCAGCTGGAAACAGTTTTTCGAGTCTGCAGAAGTTGAACCGTCGATGTTGGCCATGAGCAGATGGAAGCATAATGAGAATATGGTGGAATTCAACCAGAAATTCCTTGTAAAGGATCACTTCAAGAACGTGAGACCTGGTTTTGCCAACGTTCTTTTTGGAGTACCATTCATGGCTCCTGAAGTCAGCGACGGTAAATATGAGTGGAACACATTTCCTCACATCAGAGATAGTCTTTACTTGCGAGATTTTGGCACTGTCCAGGATCAAATCTATAAGTTGGCATCATTGATCCAGGAAGCATGCCTGGATTTAGATAACGAGTAGGTTAAATAAGTACTTTGACATTAATGGTTGAAATAGAATAGGAATAGGAGTTTGTCAATTTATAAACCATAAGTATTCGATAGAAGTGTAAATCAATTCTTGATTATTTGTGTAAAGAAGAAAGACAAAGTAGAATTTGATAAAGTTTGGTATATTTTTATTATATTTTAGCACTATTTCTCTCAAATCAGAGATTGAAAAACTAAACACAAGTTTTAGAATGCGTAATGGGCGTACTACACGAAAATCTATTAGGAGGCAGTTACTAGTTTCTATCTATCCTTCAATATATACACTGAATAATATCATTCAACTAAATTCTACCTCTTAACTACAATGTATAATAATCTTCTTTAATTCAGGTGAGTTTTTACTACGAAATGTAATGCATAAAAGTTGAGCCTATTTACTGAAGGATGGAGAAAATCCGAAGATAAATACCTCCTGATATTACTTAATGACTAAGTAGCCTTGAGAAATTATAAATATGCTTAGTGAGTGGAGTTTTGCTGGACATCTTCAAAAGACTGCATAATCGATATCTATGATTTTCATTGAACAGATGAAAACTTCCCTGTCTTCTGAGTTTCTCTGTTAATAAGGATGGAGATGAAT
Organism: Scheffersomyces titani; assembly: GCA_030565185.1. Lineage (NCBI taxonomy): Eukaryota > Fungi > Ascomycota > Pichiomycetes > Serinales > Debaryomycetaceae > Scheffersomyces > Scheffersomyces titani. Next base: position 101,970 of record JAJMBD010000046.1, read on the forward strand.
GATTAGAGGGGATTGACTAATAGAGAGATATACGGTGTCTAAAAGTGCAGAATTGCAAATGAAACTATATAGATTTAGTATTATTACTTTTTTTTTTTACGAAATGGCATGTATTACGATCAAAGTCTAACCTATTAACTAAATAGTATATAAATCATCCTCTAATCCATACCGAAAGGTGGAGGAAATCCGAAGATAAAAACCTCCTGGTGACATAACCTAAAAACTAGGTGATATCCTTAGAAAACTGTTGAAAAGCGTTACAATTTTTTTTTTTACGAAATGGCATGTATTACGATCAAAGTCTAACCTATTGACTAAAT